>JANZLD010000004.1:2851144-2862799 GCA_026413575.1 Erythroxylum carthagenense
AGTTTTCCAATGAAACAGGATTTCTACATTGTATATCTTGGAGATGACACAGGGAATGACGCTTCTGCAGTAGAAACGCACGTTAACATCCTCTCCTCAGTAAAATCGAGGTAGGTACTAGGTTTATTCAAGTATCTTCTCTTTGCCTGTTATTTTTACCTGCCAATGAAGGTCCTGGAATGAATGAATGAATTCACCCCCGTATGCTTGACCTGTGATTACTAGCAATTCCAGCTTCGTGCAAGCGAGTTGTAGCCTGCGGTCCGACCTGCAAACGGGTTTTTGAAGTTAACTTGTCGTCAACGTTAAAATTTCATTTATCTCATCACTTGTAATGTGATTATGCAGCGACCAGGATGCTGAAGAGTCCATAGGATACAGCTATACAAAGAGCTTTAATGCCTTTGCTGCGAAACTATCAAAAGCTGAAGCTGATCAGTTATCAGGTATCGGCAAGCATTTGCATACATGTTATGGATTCCAAATTTGGGAAGACAGTAACGAGGTTGTTGTCTGAATGTTCAGGCTTGGACAGTGTTCTTTCTGTGTTTCCAAACCGATACCACAAGCTTCATACAACTAAATCATGGGATTTTGTCGGGCTTCCCAACAATACAAGAAGGAACCTGAAGGTGGAGAGAAACATTGTTGTTGGTCTACTCGATACAGGTTCTATAAATTTCCATTGATCAGCTGAGCTTTTCACAAGAACACAAGTTATGTAATCTGTTAGTGATTATTGATTTGTCAGGAGTCACTCCACAATCTGAGAGTTTCGGGGACACTGGCCTCGGTCCTCCACCCAAAAAATGGAAAGGCACTTGTGGTCCATTCGCTAATTTCTCAGGATGCAACAAGTACGTGATCTGATCTTCTTCTTTGACCATGAATCTGACAAGAGTTGATTGAACAAAAACATGGGTTTAATCCACTTCACTGTGTTCTTTCTTTCTTTCTTTTTTTCTCCTATCTGGGTTACAGCAAGCTCATCGGAGCTAGATACTTCAAGCTGGACGGAACTAATCCTGATCCTGATGACGTATTGTCTCCGGTCGACGCACAAGGCCATGGGACGCACACATCTTCGACGGTGGCTGGGAATTTAGTTTCAGATGCGAGCCTGTTCGGTCTGGCCAGAGGTGATGCTCGTGGTGCAGTACCATCGGCTCGATTAGCTGCGTACAAGGTGTGCTGGGTTAACTCAGGCTGCTCAGATATGGACATACTCGCTGCGTTTGAAGCCGCCATACATGACGGTGTGGATGTGATATCCATATCTATCGGCGGTGCAAGTGGCAATTATGTGTCGGATTCATTAGCTATAGGGGCATTTCACGCCACCAAGAATGGCATTCTCACTGTGGCGTCCGCCGGGAACGACGGGCCGAGTTTCGGTAGCCTGTCGAATCATGCACCTTGGCTCTTGACAGTGGCGGCTAGTGGCATCGACAGGGCGTTCATGAGCAAGGTTGAGTTGGGTAATGGAAAGACTGCTTGGGTAAGCAATCACTTGCACTGTCCACAAACGTTTTTGTACTCAGTGAAGCTAACCGATTAGGTAGTAACTACAGTTTGAATGTGATGAGCACAGGGGAGTGGAGTCAGCATCTTTGAGACAAAGAAACTGTACCCACTCATTAACGGACGCGACGCAGCTCGGAACAAGGAGAGTAAAGAGTCTGCGAGGTAAGTGACGCACATTGTGGAATGAACCAGGCAGTGTTCACAAGGTATTTGATGATATGTGTCATTACAGCTATTGTTTTGATGATGGGTCATTGGACCCCAAGAAGGTGAAGGGAAAGCTTGTTAAATGCAAACTAGGAACGTGGGGTGCTGATTCTGTGGTTAAAGGAATTGGAGGAGTAGGAGCCATTGTTGAGAGTGGAAGGTTTCTTGATGCTGCTCAAATTTTCATGGCACCAGGAACCATGGTTAACAACACCATAGGTGAAACCATCAACGATTACATACACTCCACAGGGTAATGATTGTTCTGTTATGTTCAGTGTATGCTCTTCGCAATCTATGTAAAACGAAACATCGAATCTTCATATGTTCTTCAGATCACCAGCAGCTGCAGTATACAGATCCCAAGAAGTTAAGGTCCCTGCTCCATTCATCGCTTCATTTTCATCTCGAGGTCCAAATCCAGGAACAGAACGCATTCTTAAGGTACCGTTGAGCAGACCTTTTTACTTTCCAGCTAAACCAAACCTGTTCTCTAATCAAAAGTGCCACAGCCTGATATTGCAGCACCGGGCATTGACATCTTGGCGTCTTATACTCCTCTTAGATCACTCACTGGACGAAAAGGAGACACGCAGTACTCGAAATTCTCACTCATGTCAGGTACTTCCATGGCTTGTCCACATGTTGCAGGAGCAGCTGCCTATGTAAAGTCATTCCATCCAAACTGGACACCAGCAGCAATCAAATCTGCGATCCTCACAACAGGTTCGTAAACATATCAAGTTGCACGAGCATATCAATTTGTTACCCTAGCACATCCTATGCAATCTTACACTTGTCTTCCTCAATCTGTGTGAAGCAAAACGTTTGAGTAGGAGATCGATCATGGAAGGAGAGTTTGCCTATGGAGCTGGTCAGCTAAATCCGACAAAAGCAAGAAACCCCGGCTTAGTCTACGACATGGACGCAATGTCCTACATTCAGTTTCTATGTCATGAAGGCTATTCCAGCTCGTCTCTGTCCGTCTTGGTGGGTTCAAAATCTGTAAACTGTTCTTCATTCCCCGCTGTTCATGGAGTCGATGCTCTGAACTACCCCACCATGCAACTTAGCATCAAAAAGGACCAGAACCCCACCGTAGGTGTATTCACAAGAACAGTGACTAACGTGGGCACTTCTTCTTCTGTCTACAATGCCACCATTAAGGCTCCAAAGGGAGTGGAAATAACAGTGACACCCATGACTCTGTCCTTCTCTCGCGCTTATCAGAAGCAAAGTTTTAAGGTTAACGTGAAGATAGGATCCATGTCTAGTACCCCACAGATATTGTCGGGTTCGCTCACTTGGCAAAGCTCTCGTTACACAGTAAGAAGCCCAATCGTTGTGTACAGACCAAAGGATTGGAGTTCGTCATAGTTATACCTGAAGCAGAGTGACGATGGAGAACGTAACCTGGTGGGCCTATGTTACAATTGACTGTTATTTCCTCCATTGTTAAAAAGATAATTAAAAAAATAAACTTATAATAAAATAAAATTTTTAATAATTACAAAATTCTCAGTTCAATTCGTAAAAACTTGAAAGAATTCAACTTTTTTTAAATTTGGTTTTTAATTTTTCAATTTAATTTAATTTATTAATTTTTATTGTTAAAATGACTAATTAATTCTTATAAATTAAAATAAATCAATTAATTTTTATTTAGTAAATTTTAATTAAACTTTAAATTTTTCAATAGGTAAAAACAATCTATTTCAATCATATTTTAAATTCTTTAATTTTCTTTAATCTTTTATCGATTTTATAACAGTTTAATACTTTTATCATCATCATCATCACATCCAGTTCAAAATTCTGCAGTGAAGCGAGATTTTGGGAAGTCTAATAATATACAATCTTACCTTTATATAGTAGAGAGACTATTTTTGGTAGGCCCACATGCAGATGTGATAGGAAAATAGTGATATAGGTTAAATAAATAAATAAGTGAAAATGGCATGCAAAATATTTAAGTAAATAAAATTACAATAAATAAATAAGGATAATAATAATAATAATAATAGAAAAACAACAACAATAATGATGATAATGATGATGATAAAATTACTACTAATAATAAACTCAATAAAAGAATGATGATGATGATGATGATGATGATGATGATAATAATAATAATAACAGTAATGTCAACCGAAGGATGAGAGTGAGAGCGCAAAAAAACGGGAGAACAACACAGAAAAACTTGTTGTTACCTCGATAAGAATTATCTCAATAACTAACTATTTTCAACGAAGAGAGTAAAACAAGCAAAAATAACAGTTGTAATAAGGGCTAGTAGAAGAGCGATCCTGAGAGTGAAATCCCAAACAAATAAATGAACTAGAACACTTCATCCCTAAGATTCATTTAATATCAAAATCTAACATAACTTTTATCGAACACTGTTAGACCTCCAATTAAGATAACCTATACGAGACAAAAGGGAAGGAAAGAAAAGTTGATGCCAAGTGACTCTGGGTAGTTACTTAGGCCTAGAAAACATAATATAAGATTGTTACAAGTTTGTTACACTTTGGGAGGGAGAAAGATGAGAATAAATAGGAGCTTTCTGGAAAAGGGTAAGGAAGTTTGTAATGATATATTCTTTCGGGACAGAATAGGAGACTCTCTAATTCTCCTCACTGTAAGGACCTTATTTCACTTAATATGTAATCTGTCTATTGAGGTTGTGATTATGGGTCTTATCATCTGGTATCAAAGAGACGATCTTGAATGCAAACCAGAAATCAGGTTGCTGGAAAACGAATGGAAACAAAGGTTGAAGAAATAGAGGAAAAACTCAACTCTATAGAAGCCCCCTTGGCTAAATTGGACAATATGGATACTGTGAAACTCACCAAGGTTAGTGACTGCTTACCTTTCATTGAAGATACTCTCATAAACATCCTTCGTCAACTTAACATCAATAACCATCACGAAGAATCAACCACCAAATTGTCTAAATTTAGCAAGGAAATTTTTGTTTGAAAGCTAAGACATAGATGAAGAGAATGGTACCTTTCTTACCCAGAATTCATTGCCAATTAATACGGTTTATTCTCCAAAATTGGTCCACTTTTCAAGTCACCTTCAGGAGATAGCCCCTTTTTGCATGCCATAACTTTTAGCGCATACCTCCACTTCCTATGATATTTGGTGAGCATTTAGAGCTCATCAAGAGGAAGAGATAGCAACTTCAACACTAAATTCTGAGGTCTGTAGTTCAAGTTATGAATTTTCAAACTTAGTTAGTTACTATTCATTTTGTCTACCTAAATTTTAGCTTAAGTTCACTTTTTGTTCAATGCCTATGAATGGTTTAAATGTGGTTTATCCTTGATTTATTATGCTTGTTTATGAGTCCTAACTCAAGTTTCAAAAAATTATGACATCATCTTCTTGATTGATTATCTTTTGTGGTAAATCATCATTGTTATTAGTATCATCATCCAGGCTGATACATTTCCTGTTTTTGTATATGTAAACAAATATTTAAGGCACTTTTTTCCTTTCATCCCTTTTATTGAGAAGAAGACTTCTAATGCTGAAGAAAAGAAGACAAATTTGAGTAGCATTGAAACTGATGGGTGAAGAAAAGGGTAATTGCTTTATGAACATGGCATGGTTGCTTTGCAATGTTAGGTTATTGTTGACATATTTTTCTTTTGATCCTCATTTTGTTTCATAGGACGATACAAATTGCAGAGCCTTTACACAAGCAAATGGAAATTCAGAAACAGCTGTATGAACAGCTTGAGGTATGACTATGAACTACTAAATTATTATTAAGAGGCCACTAATGCATATGCTCTGCATGACTTTTTTATGTCAAGTTGGTTTGTCTGGATTCTGATTGTACTCTTTTGCATTGGCAGTATTGAGGCTTAGAATTCAATATATAAATCATGTCAATTATAAGCGCAGGTTATGAGAGCTTATTTACAAATCAAATGATATTACTCCTAGTTTGATTCCACGTATAAGGTCAGGTTAGAGTGTGCCAGAAAGTTGCAACTCATTTAAGACCTTTACCTGGAATTTTGAGCATTTCAGAATTATCAGTACAATTTTGTGCCTTTTTGTGACTGGCAGGGATATTTAGCTCGTATATATATTAATCACCATTTTGTTAATCTATATTGGCTATTCTTTTTTTTATTTTCCATGTCAATTTGGTTGGGATCCCTTTAAATGATTGCTAAAGGAGCAAAAGAAGAAAACCACATAAAACATATTTTATGCTTCATGTTAAATGGTTCAAGATAACATTAATTTGAATTTTCTTTTCCAGTGCCCAACGAGGAGACAAATTCTTAGTTGTTGCTATCTTTATGAAATTTCTGTTTCCATTCAAAGAGACTTTCATAACAATGATGTGATATTTGTCTTGTATATGTTTTTATCAATTTTATGGTTAGTCTTCAGTCTTGAGGTTGCATGCGAACACACACACACACAAGCTTAAGAATCAACTTCATGATAATGACGAAAGATGCTGCCAAATTTTGTTCCTCAGAGAATTTGAGCCTTCTTGTAGCTTTGGATGCTAGACTAGGTCGGGTCTAAGTCCATTTTCAACTAGCAATGAAGATGCAATTGGTTAAACTTCTTGCTTCTGTTTGCTCTCTTTAGCGCATATTGAAGGGAAGCTGAAGTTAAAGTCAATGCTTGTATTAGAATTGTTTAGCTCATGAATCCAAAGATCCTTTGTTGCGATTATATTTGCAAATTGTGATTTATTCTCAAAACTGACTAGTGTTGATTTGTTTTCAAGAATGCTACATTCGAAATTGTAACCTATGAAGAAACACTTATATATAACCCTGTTTTTTTTTTCCCATTCCACCATAACTTTCTCACAACTTCATTTACATTTTTGCTTTTGCTAATATTTTCCCCCATAATATCATCACCGAAAAAAATAGATGTTTGATATTCGATTTTTTGTCTATACCATTGTTAGAAGTTTAGTGACAATCTTAAGAATTAAACATTTCACACTTTAGCACAAAAATATTTTTTAACACAATGATTCGTCATTTATAGACGATACCTAATAATGAAAATATAAAAAAATTACCTAATAATGAGAATATAAAAAAGAAATTGCCAATTTTTAGTAGGAAACAAAATATGGACTTTGTCAATAAAGATGCACAAATTAACTTAAGCAGTCTACTTTCTTTTCACTTTGTATTTACACAAAATGCCTCTTGCACATGGAATTAGACAATCACATGTCTCAAGGAAACCACCTATATTCGCACTATCGTAGTTGACATAACTATTTTGTCGTGAGTTTTTTATCATCACATTGCTCACATCATGTGATTGTTGTGCCTATAAGATTTATAAAAAAACAGTTTCATTAGTAAATTGTGGACAAGTCACTAAATAGAATGCCATTATTAATAGTATTATGGTAAAAGATAAATACCAATTGGGAGTTGGTCATGTCCATAGACAATGGAAAATCTTCAATTTAATTTGTTTGACTTGAATTGGTAGAGACAACCTATCATCAAAAAAGTAAAAGAGTATATGATCAAAATACTAGACTAATTGTTAAAACAATGAATCTTTTATATTAAAAGTACACATGTAAGGGACATGGAATTCAAGATAAATAATTTAAAAATAGAACCTCAAGTTTAAATGGTAATTATGGTGCTGCAATTTGTTTGATTTAAATTGACAGAAACAACATATCATCAAAAAAGTAAAAGAGTATATAATCAAAATATTAGACTAATTGTTAAAGCATTGAATCTTTTTTATTAAACTCGTGACAGCTACAAGCTCATTTTCACCTTCTCTCCTGCCAACTTCATTACCATTTTCAAAATTTAACTGACAACAAGACGAAGATAAACCCGCCATTTAATTATAAGTTTTGATTTTGAAGTAAAAACATAAATAACAAATGAAAAAAATAAAAATGGATACTTCACTAAAGAAAGGAAAAGGAAAAGGCATCGACCTCACTGAAGCTAGAATAAAGCCGATTCTTACACAACAAATTTGGATTTTATTAAAACATCATATTGTGGTTGAACAAGGTTGAAACAGATTTATTGAAACAATCTATTTCTTTTAAAGAATTAAAATAAAAGCTACTTTCTTTTTTCATCACAATCCATTAAATTTTATTGTATGGAAATCAAAATTGAATGTGATATAGAAGAGACATCACTTAACACATAAGAATTTACATGAAAAACTTAACCTATCTCATTAAAGTATTAAACTATACAACATATGGTCTATTTGTTACAAAAAAACATGTACTTTGATTTGGTAGTTGAACAAAAATTACATTAAAATATATGGAATACAATTATATTCATAAGCAATGGACAATGGTAGCAGTGTAGGCTTGGCTTGTAGCATCAATATCCGTACTCATGAGACAACATCTTATTCCTACCAAGCTTCACAGGGTTGAAACAGACTAATTTACACAAAAGATCTGAACCCGTGGCAAGAACCTCAAGTCTATTCATAAAAGAACACTTGTCCCACTCCATGAAGAAAATCCATTATGTAGACGTGAATCATACCTTGAAGACAATCTAATACTACCAAATGTCAAAGGCTTGATTCCTTTTGACAACTAAAACACACTAAAGATCGAACAAACAATCGAAGAAATGCCAATGCACACGGAAATTATGAGTAATCTTCACAGTTCTTTATCCTACAGCATGGGGGCTGAAAACTGAATTGGGTGCTTAAACCTGTCAGTCATTAAAAAACAAAGGTAAATAGAATTAGAAGAAGCTCTCAAGTGACCAGATTAATAAAGTAGCTTAAGTCATCAAAATGAAAAATGAATCAAATTAGCATGAAATTAATTGTCGATTGAGAAGCATTGAAACATTAGTTAGGACTCGTAAACAAGAATAATCAATCAAGGATAAACCATATTTGAACTATTCTTAGGCATTGAACAAAAATTGAACTTAAGCTAAAATTCAGGTAGACCAAATGAACAATAACCAACTAAATTTGAACAATCATAACTTGAACTACAAACCTCAGAATTTAGTGATTGAGGTTGCTATCTCTTCCTCTTGATGAGCTCTATATGCTCACCAAATATCATAGGAAGAGGAGGTCTGTGCTAAAAGTTATGTCGTGTAAAAAGGGGTTGTCCCCTGAAGGTGACCTGAAATGTGCACCAACTTCGGAGAATAAACTGTACTAATTGGCAATGAATTATGGGGCAAGAAAGGTGTCATTCTCTTCATCTATATCATAGCTTTCAAACAAAAATGTCCTTGCTAAATTTAGACAACAATAAAGCACCCAAAATATTTTTCTCCCACAGATACTCTATCAGACCTAACATTCCAAATTCAACACCTAAGTTTGCACAGGCATAACTTCATGTAGAAAAACCAGAAAAATGCTTAAAAATATGAAAAATTTTCCTTAAGATGTCTACTTTTAGGGCATACATGTCTTCCTAATAATATCTAATGGCACTATCCCTAGCAGCCACAAACTGTGACCTGCCCTTGCTGCCAGGAAAACAACCATTCATATTCCTCTAGATCCCATTCCATTCTCTATAAGCTAACAATAAAACTATGAACAACCAAACCCCTATAGTTATCACATATTCTAGGCTCAGATGGAAGGACAAAATAAAGATGGTTTAAACGCCACTGGTACCTTTAATATATATCAGTTCTATATATGTATATATAGAGATATCTATTGGCAGCTGTCAATCCAGGAAGCATTACGGCTCACTCAGTGCAAAGGCTGACGGAGAATGCGAGACCAAACGGGGGTCTTCGATGGGCTCACCCTACAAACACAAAGTATGAGACTATTTTAGAAATTTAAATGAAAATATTTTTAAGGAAAGGGGAAGATAGAAAGAAATTGGAGGGTAAGGAGTGGTTGAAAAAGAAGATCTGCCCCACCTTACTAGCAATGATCCCAAAATTACGCCACTACAGTTAAGAGCAATAATAACATTCTCAGCCTACAAATGTTGAATAGAAGAATAAATTAACTCCCATATATCACATCCAAACATAGTAATATAATACAAAATCAACTGACAATTAAGCTATTTTTGGAAGTGAAACAAATTTCCTAACAATTACAAGCACAAAAGCATTCAACTAAAATAGAAAGTCCATATGGATTAACACATTTGGCAGTCTTAGACATAAACAAAGACTCTAAGCATTTACATCTTACTAGAGCATTCGTATAACCTCTCTGCTCAGTCATCAAACATGTTTGTTTCATCATAAAAGTAAAGGATGAAAGCTAATTTTGCAATCAACACCTATGTTCATTATGAGAAACTTGCATAAATGAGATAAGCAAGAATGAGGGTATAAGGGTAGGGGTGATTGGAGAAATTCTAAGAATAAGATGTCCAGCCATCTAGATTATGGGCCTTATCGTGAGTTATGGTTTACTAGATGTTGCCATATTAGTTTGCACACTAGTTAACGAGTCAATGAATCAGTTCCTATACTAACATCATAACTGTATGATTTACTTGATGCTTTCATATTAATTGCACACTAGTTGATGCATCAAATGAATTCTGTACTATCTAATATTAACATTCCAAAGCATAAACAGTCTCTATTCCCAATCTAGGCTAAGCTAAGAGATGGACCCGTTCTATAATATCTTTTTAAGTTCTCACACAAATGGACATATTCAACTTTTTCTTGATAATTGTGATCTGGCATTATATGCAAAACCTTTCGCATACTTACCACATTAAGACCGCAGACACAACCAAAAAAAGACATTTCATATTTTAAAGCTTAAACCTAACATAATTTTTAAAAATTACTATGCATTGAGGTATGTTCTAGGCTTAGGATCACATTCACCGATGTGAAATTACTATGCATTTAGGTACATTCTAGATCAGGGTCAATGTGAAACAAGATGATCAACTATCTGATATATTCATTTCAAGCCTCATTAACATATCCAAGTGAAATCCCCCAAAATTCTCAATATTTTCCCAAGTATATTTCCTACACCATAGAAAATCTCATAGAAAATACTAAGATTTGAATATAACTAGAGCTACTAACCTCTAGACTGACAAGCTTGTTTAACATTGAAAAGTGAAAATATCTTATCTTAATTGAGACTTGGAAAGAAGCCTAAGTATAAGCTTTTTCATGATTCACAAAGTAAATCATCCACTTTCTGTGAGGTTTCCACTACTGCAGCAAGATTTTTGACTTTTATACATTAAAAAGCCATTAGAAAGCATATCCATGCATACCCACTCCACGACAGACATTAATATGTCAACATCTTTTCCTATAACAGCTTATCTACTGCATCTTGCTCAGAGGTATAAAAAGAGAGAAGGTCCAAAAAAGGAAAAAATTGGATGAAGAAATAGAGAAGAAAATAAATCAACAGAAAGGGTTCAACAAGAGAAAGAGAACTAGATAACGAAATGGAAAAGAAAAGCAGGAGAAATAAATAGGTAGCAGCAACATCAATAGGGATAATGCCTTAGGAATTATTAAAAGAAGTGCTTGCATTATCCCAATTTATTGCACCAATTGAGCATTTTCCATGATCCATGTACAACTCAACCTCTTTTATGCTATCCTTAAAGTTTGGTCTCAATTGTTGATTACAGAATCATGAATATCTTTAAGTGAGGAAATTGAAAATTACTAGTATACTCATAATCTATTAAGTAACACATGATTCGTGAGTTCCTAGAAGTTATAGATAACTCACAATATTATGCAAGTACCACCGCATGACGCTATAGGACACAATACCTTATACAAGGGTCACACTCAATGTAACACAGTTCATAAGAAACAAATTTCTAACTTCAATGGCCCTACATCTTAGGGTGCACGAGGTCAACTCAGAAACACACAATGAGGCAAATCCTTGTAAACA
>JANZLD010000004.1:2994204-3005174 GCA_026413575.1 Erythroxylum carthagenense
AAAATGCAAGACTTGTCCAAACCTTTATCCAATCAATAAAAATATTTTTAAAATTTAAAAATTATGAATTAAATTCTAAAATTAAATCTATCTTGTGATCGTTGTTTTACTTTAAATTATACATTTAAAAAATAACTTATCACAAAATTATTTTATCATAAAATATTTAAATATATAGAGTGATTTATTTTTAATATAAACTTTTATAATATTATTATTTACTAATAATATTATAATTATGATGTCATGTTAATTTTTATCTATTTAGAGTAAAAATACGTAACAAAAAAATAAATTGTAATACGATATAATTTTAGAGTTACGAATAAATAAAAATACATAATAATTAAAATATTAATTTTTTTAAAAAATATATAATTAAAATAAAATTTTAATGTAGTTAACCTTAAGAAAGAGTCGAGCATTAAATTAAAATAGGCTCAGGTGGTTATCAAGTTTTTAAGGTTTTGAGTACGGAATAAGCTGTTTAGGCCCATGTTGAGATGACAATGGCCCAAGATCTCAAAGAGGTACGCATGGGCCGAGTCCACTTCACATTTATTTAATAATTAAACATAAAAAATAATTAAAATTTAAAAGTCTGAAACTTAATTTTAATTTAACCAAAAATATTTTATCTATTCGCACGCGTCATGATCATTACACAACACACATGCTTCTACTCCTTTCCTCAGTGGACGCAGCCTGTCCAACGCATAATTTTAAAGCCACTCGATATATATATATATATAATTAATAATTATATTAAAAATTCGATGTATTTTATTAAATAATGGAGATATATGTTTATATTTTAAAATTTATATATAAAAATCTTAAATTGTTGAATTTGAATTTTGATTTTAGTTTAAATGAGTTTATTCAATTTCTAAGTGGCTTTTAACTTAATTCAATTCTTAAAAAGTGAATTATTTTAATTTAATTAATTAAAATAATATTATTTAAATTTTAAAAAATTAAATTATATATTATAATAATATTAATTTATCAAATTAGTTCATATTGAAAACGAAGGTGAGTCTTTAAACAATTAGTAAATTTGTTCATTTGTGATCAAAAGATCACATATTTGAGTTATATTGATAACTTCTTTATAAAAATACAAAAATAAAATTGCATACGTTGATTACCGTCCTTTGATCCTCGCAAAACAAAAAGTTTTATAATAAAGTAGGTTAAGTTTTTTTTAATTTTTGAGTTCAAATTCAATAAGTTAGAACACAAATTAGCAATCCTCTTCCACTTAAACTACTTTCTAACTTAAGTTTGAGAGTTTAAATATTAAGTCAGGGATGTCAATTTAGGTTGGGTTGATGGGATAACTGGCAAGATATGAGCTAAAAGTGGATGCCCCAACCTAGCTCGAGACTCGATTGTTACTTTAAAAATAACATCGTTAGTCGTTTTTACAAAAAATGATATCACTTTTGACATTTTTTTTAAATATAAGAGAGGCTTGATTGGCGGGGTTAGCCCACGTGCTAAACTGTCTCGACTCGTCGAGTTACGGGTCACCCTAATGGTTTCGTCTGACCTATTGATATTCTTATATAAAATCAAATCATTAATATTTATTCTGAATTATAAAAAAAAAGTTAAACTACAATCGCAATATCATAAATAAAACGATAACTTTATTTCTAGAAGTTAGCTTGACCCACTATTCTCATGGTACGCACTCACTATTGTCCCGTCCTATGAACATCGTCCCAACCATAATGTCACCTTCTATTTCTGGACCTTGACAGCCCTTTTCCTTGAAGACGAAGCAAACATGTCAATAGGTCAAATATGGAAAAGCCTATAAAAGATATCAATGTTTAAAATACTTACGTTAAATTGATAAGATAAGATGTTAAATATATAAAAAATTTGATATTATTATTAGATTATTATAAAATTATTTAAAAATTAAATAATTTGAAATATGATTGAAAGAGGTTGTTAAATAAAATTAATTGATTTATTTTAGTTTATAAAAACTTATTAATTTACAAAAATTGACAGATTAATTAATTAACTGATCAGTTTTTAATGAAAAAAGTTATTAAAGTAAATCTAACTGAGAAATTAAAAACTGAATTAAAAAATTAAACGATTTAAAATTTTTAATATTGAATCGGTAAGATTTTTTAATGATCCATAAAATTTCATTTCACCAACAAATTTAATTTAATCGGAGCAAAATTAGTATTGGCAATGAGTTTTTTGTACAGTAAGTCTAAAAATTTATGCTCATGTTTGGACTCGATCTAAAATTTAATCAAATATGAATTAAATATGATTATTTATATTTTTAATTTAAAATTTTGAAACAACATAATTTTTCTTTTAAAAATTATGGATTTTAGATTACTGACTCATTTAAATAGGGTAATTCAAGCCTGAAATTTGAAAATTAAAAAAAAGTTTAGCTTTGACTCAAAATCTGATTGATTAAAGCTGAATCAATTAATTTTAGATTAGGTTCGACTCAAAATGTCACATGATTTTCTACTAAATTTTTATTAGAATTGTCTATCATACACTTTTCAATTTTTATTCTATGATAATCTATATCAAAATATTTTAACAAATATAAACTCGAACTTTTATAATTTTAATTAGAGTAAAGACATAGATTTTTATTATTTAATTTATTCTTAAAATAGATAATTTAAATAACATTTAATGGAAATTTTTAAATAAAAATAAATTTGGAATAAATGAAATAAATTATTTTTTTAATAATTTTTTGTGAGTATATTTTTAGTGTCTTTCTTTTTCTTTATTTGACAGAGTTTTGTTAAAGATTATGTGTTAAACGTGTAGCTGGGGATAGGATTGTAATGAGTCAAGCAATGACTAGGCCTTGATTGAATCCGACTTAGTCAGGACGACCTATTTCGGGCTTGGACTAGGCCCAGCTAGGGTCCAAATGCCATCTCTACTGGTGGAATTCTGTACATAACTTTGTTATGATCAAAGGCGTGCACTTTGATCTTAAAAAATGAGAAAAGTAGATGATCCTTTCCATGATGATGAATGGAGCACAATGAGTTCACTCCGGGTCAGCCTTTCATGTCTGTTGGCCTATATATATCTTACTTATTTAGATCCAAAGATAGTTCTATGAGAAGCTTTTTGCTCTTTCTTTGTCTCCACTCACTGTACTGATCACGTTGGCCTGGCCATTTTCATGTTTTTGGTTGGTTATAGCATCACATCATAGGTTTCAGAACCAAAAAGAATTTTTTCTTTCTGGTGTTTTAACTCTGTTTTGTCTATGATTATGACAGCTGCAATGAGGTTAAGCTTGTTCTTGTTGTTGTTGATGATGTTCATGGCTATGGATTTAACTGCCGCAAAGAACGAAAAGACGTATGTAATTCATATGGACAAGTCCAAGATTCCTGATACCATTCAATCTGCAGGAAGCTTCAAGCAATGGTATGAATCAGTCATTGCCTCTTCTATCTCAGGATTGTCGTCCCATGAAGATGATGATGAAGAAGAAGAAACAGAAACAGAAACAAACCCTCCTCAGCTTCTCTATGTTTACAAAACTGTTGTTTCAGGCTTTGCTGCAAAACTATCAGATAAACAAGTTAATGCCTTGAGCAAGGTTGATGGCTTTCATGCTGCAATTCCTGACGAGATTCTAACTCTCCACACCACCCACTCCCCTCAATTTCTTGGCCTACAAAATGGAAAGGGACTTTGGACCTCTCAAAACATGCATTCGGATGTGATAATTGGCGTTCTCGACACTGGAATCTGGCCGGAAAATGTCAGTTTCGATGATTCAGGTATGGGACCAGTGCCCTCCGGATGGAAAGGAACCTGCGAAAATGGTACAGGTTTTACTCCAGCAAATTGTAACAGGAAGCTCATTGGTGCAAGAACATTCTATAAAGGGTATGAAGCCATTTTTGGGAAGATCAATGAAACTGTTGATTATAAATCTCCCACAGACGCACAAGGCCATGGAACACACACAGCTTCAACAGCAGGTGGGAACCTTATACAGAAAGCAAACTTTTTCAGAGTGGCAAATGGCTCAGCTTCAGGAATGAGGTACACAGCTAGAATTGCAGCTTATAAAGTTTGCTGGTCCTCTGGTTGCATCAACGCTGATGTATTGGCTGCAATAGACAAAGCTGTTTCTGATGGGGTCGATGTGTTGTCCCTTTCTCTGGGAGGTACTCCTAAGCCATACTATAGTGACGGTATCGCTATAGCTTCATTTGGGGCAATCAGCAGAGGAGTGTTTGTATCTTGCTCCGCTGGGAATTCGGGTCCATTTGGCTCCACCGTAGGCAACACTGCACCGTGGATCATGACGGTGGCTGCGAGCTATACTGATCGAAGCTTTCCAACAGCTGTCAAGCTTGGCAATGGAGCAAAGTTTACAGGATCATCTCTAAATTACGGCAAGACAACCAAGCAATTGCCTCTCGTGTATGCAGAAACTGCTGGCATTCAAAGAGCAGAGTATTGTGTTACTGGTTCGCTTGACAGAAAGCTTGTCAAAGGCAAAATTGTTGTTTGTGACAGAGGATTGAACAGCCGAACACAGAAAGGAGAAGTTGTGAAATTGGCAAAAGGAGCAGGAATGATTCTGGTTAACTCTGAACGTGAAGGTGAAGAACTTATTGCAGACCCCCATGTTTTGGCAGCTACCACTGTAGGATATTCAGCAGGAAAAGCTATCAAATTGTATCTCAACTCAACCAGAAATGCAACAGTCTCAATTGCCTTCAGAGGGACAGTTTATGGTGATCCTGCACCAAAGTTGGCAGCTTTCTCTTCCAGAGGACCCAGTTTGCCAGGTCCTGAAGTGATCAAACCAGATGTTACAGCACCATGGGTCAACATCCTAGCCGCCTGGCCACCTGCTACTAGCCCATCAAGGCTCAAGAGTGACAGAAGAAGTGTGCTCTTCAATATAGCTTCAGGAACTTCCATGGCTTGCCCTCATGTTAGTGGTTTAGCTTCACTACTCAAGTCTGCACACAGAGACTGGTCACCAGCAGCAATAAAATCAGCATTGATGACCACAAGTTACACCCTAGACAACAGAAATGTTCCAATTTCAGATGTTGGATCTAACAGTTCTGCTTCTGCAACACCTTTTGGTGTTGGTTCAGGCCACGTTGATCCAGAGAGTGCTTCAGATCCAGGTCTAATATACGACATTACCACAGAGGACTACCTCAGCTATTTGTGCAGCCTGAACTATACATCTTCCCAACTAGCTCTGGTGTCCAGAAAAAGTTTCAACTGTCCAAAACGTCACCAACCTGGTGACTTGAATTACCCTTCTTTTGCTGTGATTCTTCCAGGTAATGCTAAAAAACCAACCATCAAGTACAAGAGAACCGTGACAAACGTTGGGATGCCGACAAGTACTTACGTGGTACAAGTTGATGAGCCTGATGGCGTATCTGTCACTCCAGAGCCTAAGACTTTGAGGTTTAGTAAACTGGGACAGAAACTGAGTTACAGCGTGAACTTTGTCGGATTGGTGGAAAAAGATACAAGAGGGGTCTCCTCTTTTGGGTCCATTGTTTGGGTGTCGGGAAAGTATAAAGTGAGAAGTCCAATAGCTGTAACTTGGGAATAATTTTGCGATAAGAGCAATTTAAGCTGGAAAGTTTTGAACTTTGATGGGAAAAAAGAAAACCAAAACCAAAACCAACTTATTGATTGTTCCAGGCACAAACCAGAGGAGAGAGCATGTTGCTTTAGATGTTTCCTCAGTGTTAAGTTCTACGTGTAATGATTGCTTTAGATGTTTCCTCAGTGTTAAGTTCTACGTGTAGTGATTTAAAACCGCTTGAAGCCTAAACTTTCATTGTTAGAACTAAAAGGGTGCGTCTCCATCAACTTGCCATCTGGCTCATGCAACGTAATTCCTAATTTCATATTTAATATCAGAAATGCTAATTAAATTGGATTGAAATTCGTTCTCAGGTGATTCAAATGCGTTACCGCACATGCTTTTTTGGAAAAATTAAGGATTAAACCGTTATATCCGGGTACAAGGAAGGTGATGAAGTCCTGAAAAGTCCTTAAAATTTCTCTCTCTTGTTCTTCATTGTTAAGTTTTAACAGAATCCATTCCACCTTCAGGAAATTGCTAAAGGTAACAGCTTTTTGATTGTTCCTCTGCAAAGCCTTCGTGAAATTTGTTTCATATCTTGTTCTAATCAGTAAGATGTCTTGATGTTTCCCAGAAAGTCCGGTGCTTTTTGGATTATTGTTCTTCCATTCCTTGAATGATGGCAACTTTCGATAGCAAGAACCAGTCTTTGTTGTCTTTGCTGCATGTTCTGTCTCATTGATGAGTCCAAATCTTTCATTCCATTACCATTATAAGAACTATCAAAAGTATTTACTGTTTGTTCGTTAGATGGATAATCGTGGTTCGTCATCTTCATTCCCTTACAACAATCCATATCCATACCCTTACGATTATAATCCTCCTCCTACACAGAATCATTCATATCCACCATCCTATTCAAATCCAAATTATGCATATGGTTATCCCCAAACGTACCCTTCACCTTATACGTATTCACATGCATACGTTTATCCCCAAATGTACCCTTCTCCTTATATATACCCGCCACATGGATATACGGCGGTGCCACCGCCATTGATTCCGATGACAAACCCCCCAGAACCTTTACACTCTCAAGGCAATCCTTCACCTTCATATTCCACATCCCAGTACCCTTATGAGCATCAACCACGAGAACACCCATCTAATGACAGTAACATGGCACAAGTGCCCTCCAGGTGTAATGGTTTTGCCGGTCATCATAGAAAAGATATTCCTTACGTTGACTCCGATTCAGAAACGTATTTGCACTCATCTTTAGATGATCACTCAAGTAATGTGCAATCGGATGATCATGACAAATCTTCTGCGCCTGCATCTCCAACAGCTCCTTCGGTTCTGTCAATGCCTGATTCTCCTTCCAGCTATCAGAATGAAAGTCCAATGTTTTATGGTTGTCCTAATAACTCCTTTCCGAGCAATTGGAAAGAGCCATGTTTGGACCGCATTGATTCATCTGGACATTATATTTCTTCTGCTCATTCCCATTCGGTTTCGTTTGATGGGTGCCAGAATTATCAGAACAGGCAGCTTGTACTGTTCCAGAATAATAAAGTGTCTTTGAAGGTTTTGCTCTTACATGGGGTCTTGGATATCTGGGTCTATGATGCCATGAACCTTCCCAACATGGACATGTTCCACAAGACCTTGGGCGATATGTTTATCGGTTTCCCTGCAAAAGTTGATGGGAAAATAATCCATAAGATCACTAGTGATCCTTATGTTACAATTTCTGTTGGGGGTTCTGTAACTGGGAGAACATTTGTGATCAGCAATAGTGAAAATCCTATTTGGATGCAACATTTTAATGTTCTTGTTGCTCATCATGCTGCTGAAGTGCGCTTTGATGTCAAGGACAGCGATGTTGTGGGATCACAATTGATAGGCTTTGTGGCAATTCCTGTCGAACAGATATACTCCGGTGCTAGGGTAGAAGGATTCTACCCTATCTTAAACACCAGTGGAAAACCATGTAAGCCTGGAGCTCTCTTGAGAATTTCAATTCAGTACATTGCAATGGAGAGCTTGAGAAGTTACCATCTAGGTGTAGATGCTGATCCTGACTCTCCTGGTGTGCCAAACACATATTTTCCCCTTAGGAAGGGTGGAAAAGTGACTCTTTATCAAGATGCACATGTTCTAGATGGGTGCCTTCCAACTTTGAAACTTGACAATGGGATGTCTTATGTTCATGAAAAATGCTGGTACGACATCTTTGACACCATATGTCATGCTAAACGTCTGGTTTACATTACTGGTTGGTCAGTGTGGCACCAGGTTAGACTGGTCAGGGATGCTGGTCATCCATCAGGTGTCACCCTTGGTGATCTTCTAAGGTCCAAGTCCCAGGAGGGAGTAAGAGTGCTGCTTCTTGTTTGGGACGATCCTACTTCTAGGAGCATTTTGGGATATAAAACAGTAAGAAGCATACTTGTTTCCAATTACAGTGGATTGAAAGTGGGTTACTTTGATGTCTTGTATCTAGAAAACGAGCTTCGATTTACTGATTCAGACATATCACTCAGAGGCCTCTTTGCAATCACTAATGCAGGATGGATTCATGGCAACACACGACGAAGAAACACGCCGGTTCTTTAAGGGTTCATCCGTGAAAGTGCTTCTTTGTCCTCGCATTGCTGGAAAAAGACATAGCTGGGCCAAGCAAACGGTGTGGTAATCTGTTCAGAAAAGAAAATTTGTTGTGTTCAAATTTTTTCCTCCGTAAACCAATTTCATGAACAAGACGTAATGAAAGCAGTAATGTTATAAGATATAAAGATCAATGGCTAAATTATCTATGTTTTTTCACTCAGGTTATCAATTGAGTGCTAAAAGCTACACATTATTCACCTTACACTATATTCTTTTTTAGTAGAAACACAAGTGTGTGGGATGGGCTTATTACTGCTTTGCTTACTATTGTTCTTTCCTTTCTGCCAAAACTCCAGCATCATTGGTTTCTGCTTGAACTTTACCAGCAAATGCTTACCAGTTGCTACCTCTTGGGTGATCAAGATACTTCTGTTTACTACTTTCTGTTTCCTGTCATGTTAAAAAGAACAATATATGTAGTTTGTGTAAGGGTAACTATTTTCTCTACTTCTTACAGAAAGTGACATTTCTTTGGAAGCCCTATCCTGTTCTTGTAAATCATGTCTCAGTTAATAGTTTCTGTATGACCTGTATTATCAATATTTACAACCACGCATGTCAGGAAGATAGTTCGTTCTCTTCAACTTGCTGTTTCATGTGCTGATAAAAAGCGGAAAATTCTTTGAAACTATTAATGAAAACAATGCAGCTTATTATCCACCAAAAGCTTTCCTTCCCATTTTGTTGAGTATGAACTATAAGTTTCCTTGTTCTTATTCACCAGGAAGTTGGAACTATCTACACACATCACCAAAAAACTGTTATTGTAGATGCTGATGCTGGGAACAAGAGAAGAAAAATCATTGCTTTTGTCGGTGGACTTGATTTATGTGATGGAAGATATGACACTCCGCACCATCCCATTTTTAGGACCCTTCAAACATTGCATAAAGATGACTACCACAATCCTAATTACGTTGTAAGCTTTTAATTTTACGTACTTGTTCTTTGGAATTGTAAATAGATATGCATCAGAAACAAACTCTTATTTGCAACATTCACTTTTTAAGAAGCAGAAGTGATATTTTTCGATATAGATGAGGTTTTGGTAACATAATTTTCAGAATTTTAGCAGTAATTAAAGTGATATATTTATTGATTGAGTTTTAGGAACTAGTTGAGGTACTTGCTCCTCTTATCAATCGTGTAATCATGTAAACTTGACTAAGCAGGGCAGTAATGCTGGTTGTCCAAGAGAACCCTGGCATGACTTGCACTGCAAAATTGATGGCCCAGCAGCATATGATGTTCTAACCAATTTTGAGGAGCGCTGGCTCAAGGCTGCAAAACCTCATGGGATTAAAAAGTTTAAAAAGTTATATGATGATTCTTTGCTCAGGTTAGAAAGACTTCCAGATGTTTTAGGTCTACTTGATGTTCCTGTTCTTAGTGAGGAAGAAGACCCTGAAGCTTGGCATGTTCAGGTGTGGGTGATACTGATAGCTTTTGGTTTTAGTTTTACTTGATTCTGCTGGGAAAACAGAGAAAACCTGGAATTTGCCTTGATGTTAGCTTGTTTGTTCTGGCTTACAAATGGAATGCATTCATTTCCTTCTGGGGTTGAAACTTGCAGATTTTTCGATCAATTGATTCAAATTCGGTTAAAGGCTTCCCTAAGGATCCAAAGGACGGCACAGCCAAGGTGAGTGAACAGTTTGTAACTCAAGTTGTTTCTGTTGAAGAGAATCAGTGCATTTCAAACACTGTATATTTGCTTAAGCTGATGAAATTTTTGATGTGACAGCATCTTGCCTGCGGGAAAAATGTACTTATCGACATGAGCATACATACAGCATATGTGAAGGCCATTCGATCTGCGCAACACTTCATTTATATAGAAAACCAGTACTTCATTGGTTCCTCCTACAATTGGGGTTCACATAGAGATATAGGTAATGAACTCCTTTTGTTTCTTCAATTATCCTGCTAAGAGGTGTTACTTCAACTTTGCATTAGAGCTGGTTCTGATCCTTTCTAGTTGGAAAAATCTGTGGTTGAGATCTTAACTGAGGGTTTCTCCACTTCTGTTAACAAAATGATCTTAACCCTTACTTCTTACATATAGAAGGTAAGATAGCAATTAGGAAACAGAAGGCTAAATAAGAAATAGTCTATAAGCTTTAGTGCTTACTCCCCATTAGCTTCTATGGTTGTAAATCTATGCTTCCTGACTCGCTTCTATACCAGAACATAGTTCGAGTGCTTCTTTTCCAAAAGAAAAGATTCAATAAAAGAATTTTGTTCTTGTTTAAACTAGAAATTATGTAAATATCCATCATTGTATTGAACCAAAGAAAACTTTTCTCCTCCATTCGTTGCAGGTGCTGATAACTTGATTCCAATGGAAATTGCACTAAAGATTGCTGATAAAATCAGAGCACATGAAAGATTTGCTGCATACATCATAATCCCAATGTGGCCAGAGGGAGCTCCAACTGGTGCAGCTACTCAAAGGATTCTATATTGGCAGGTGAGCCTGAATGTAACTTAAAGCTATGGTTAATCCTTCCTGAAGGACATGTACCTTTTCTTAATTTGAAGTTTCACTAATATGGTGGATCTGAATACATCTATGTTACGACCCCGGCTTACTGGTTTTGCTCTACTGGTTTTGGGCCACTCTAGGGCTCCGGCACCTCCCTTAGGCCCGGCCTACCCCCCCTCACAGGCTCAGGCTCACAGGCTCGGCCCA
>JANZLD010000004.1:3038989-3055275 GCA_026413575.1 Erythroxylum carthagenense
TTTTTAAAAAAAGTTTTTTTATAAAAAATTAAAGTTCAATAAAATTTTTATAATTTAAAATTTATTTAAAAAATATTAAAATAAAGAAGAATTCCCCGTGGCCATCTTTAACTCTCTTTAAAAAAAAGATTCTATTCCTATAAAAAAAAGGGGAGGGGGGGAAAGCAGAAGGTGAGAGGAATCTCTATAGTATCTACTAATTTACCGTTGGAAACACTGCTTTTTGCCGCCAAAACTAACCACCTGCCTCCATATCAACCGTCTGATATATGCGGGTGTGTATATATATATATGTATATATATACATATATAAAGCCACCACCTTGCTTGACACGTTCTTAAATATTTTCTCCTTGGTCCCTCTTCAATGGTGGAGCCCAGCGGTGAAATTCCAAGGAAGACGAAAACGAGATGTCTTCGTCGCTTCTCTCCTCCAATCACCACCATCCGTTCCATTTCAATGCCTCACTCACTCCTTCTCTTGGAATTTTTCTTTGAGTCCACCCAAAGCGATTGCGATTCCTAACATGGGTTCTTTCTCATTTTTGAAAATTCGGGGTTTAAACTGTTAAAGACTCGCCATTTCTTGAAGACTCCCCATCCGGGTCTTCCTCGTTCTGACTCCATATTCATTGGGTTTAAGCTTGGAAGGGGGGTGGTCTTCTCGGTTTTATTGTTTTTAGTTTGTCTCTTCGTTGGGTTTGGACGTGTGGGTATTTGTTTGCGGCTGACAATTTGAGTCGAAGATTTGGGAGGGGTAAGAAATTAAAGGGATATGTTCGGTTCAGGCATGAATTTGATTACTACTGTTATTGGATTTGGGATGAGTGCCACTTTTATCGTGTTTGTTTGTACGAGAATAATCTGTGGGAGGCTTCGAGGAGCTGAATCCAGACCAATGTTTGAGATCGAATCCAGGATTGACCTTGAACAGGTATGGTGTGTTAGTTGGTGAGAATCGCCTAAACAAATAGCTTTTTTCCTGAATTCGTGCATCAATGACCCAAAAAAGATGACTATTGTTGTTTCTGAGTTGTTATGTATACTTCAGTGGCTTTGTTCTTATTATTATCATCTTTGTTTTGGTATATCTTTGTGGTTTTCACTATCCTTTGAGTGTAACCCTTAAATTAGACGTACAGAGGTATTAGATGAGGAGTAGTTTATCTCTTAAGCCCCAGTGGTTGTTATGAATTGATTGGTTTTCTTGTTAGTACAATTTGACTATGAAGAAATTTAGCTCAAATTGGGAATGTTGGGATGTGTTCTACTTGGAAGGTCCTACATACTATCTCCAATGGCAGATGAACCGATTTACTGAGTTCTTTAGAGGGGTCTGTTTGGGTGGAAAGATCACTGGTTTTGCTGTCTTTCTGCGTGTTGTTTCAAAATTTGGAAGTGAACATCTTGAAAGTTTGAGCACTAAATGCTTTTTCTTTCCTCATCTTGCAGCCAGAGCATCGGGCTAGCGGTCTTGAACCAGTTATGGTTGCTGCAATCCCCACTATGAGGTTCAGCCGTGAAGCATTCAGTTCCGCAGAAGATGCACAGTAAGTTGTATCATCTGACTTGTTCCCATGTTTGTAAGAACTGGATTTTACCAAGGTTGTTGAAGCATGTCGCATTGTTGCCAAATCTGTTATAGATGTTGGTTTAAGATCCTCTCAAACGTAGTTAGGAACTTACTTCTAATGTTGTTAGTTTAATGGAATGCACATGAGGCTGAAGAAGCTTTGTGATGATAAAAACAGGTGCTCCATTTGCTTAGGAGACTATCAAGAGAAGGAAATGTTGCGGATTATGCCGAAATGTGGTCACAACTTTCATCTCTCCTGCATTGACGTTTGGTTAAGAAAGCAGTCTACATGTCCTGTCTGTCGGTTCCCTGTACAAGCCTCCTTGGAAGGTAAACATGCCAGGCAAGCAACGCACAGCATGGTCCCACCGTCTAATAGTCCCGAGACTTCAGGCGAACATTCTCGCCAATGGCTGCTCCCCGGCCCCGATCATTCAGATGGAAACATTAGCAGCAGCGACAGACATCTTGAAATTCCAGCAAGCCAAGAAGCTTTTTCCTTAGAATCACAGGCAAGACACGGACCAGTTTCCTGATCTATGGAAGCAATGCTGATAAGGGCATTAGAAGATGGCCAAAAAGCACATACAAAGTTGAAATTTTGTAAATTTTCTGTACATATATAATCTCTACAATCCACTGCCGGTTCCAAGTTTTATTCCTTGCAACAGATTCATATTTATCTTGCAGATTTCTAATGAAGCTCAAACCGTTTTGGTTTTCTGACTTCAAAGTTCAAACGTTAGTCCAAGAAGGTTGCACTTTGACAAGAAACCTGTGTTTAGACCGCTCAAGTTTAGCATGTGTCGGCCAATTCAAAGCTCAGATTCGACCTCGGAGACTGAGAAGCACTCATGTTCTGAAATATAAGATCTGACAGAGGATATGAAATATAAGCAGCCTTGGGGTTGACTTTCATGATGTGAAATATGAGCGTCTCGAACTCCATCACCAATCACGTTGATGAAATTATTTAAATCTTAATCATGGTGTCAGATTTTTATTTAGATTAAATTAACATCTTCTAATCAATAAATTATAGTTTTTTTCTTACAAACAGCACTAATTGATATTTTAAGAGTGTATATTCTTTCTTTTGTTAGGATAATACTGTATATTATTGGACCTTTCCGTATTTCACGAAATAGCGAGATTTATATTAGGTGTTGTTCTTGTTGTATATTCTTTCTCTTAAGTTAATTTAGATTAGTTTGACTTGAAAAAAAAGTGTTAACAGTTGACTCAATGCTTGAATTTTAATGTTTAAATCGGAAATTAGGTCAAGGAAGAATAGAAATTCAAATTTTTAGTCGATAAAAGTGTTAATGAATTTATTTGAAATTTGAAAATTTAATTTTATTTATTTGCATTTGAATTACTTTTTTTTAAACTTGAAAAAAAGAGGTTTAGATTCAACTTGAAATTAAATTTCATCAAATTTTAAATTGAACTGACCTAATAAAAAAATTAAACTTCGAATTCAAAAACCCAATTAACTCAGTTTAATTTGAATACGACTTTACTTCTTATTTTTGTCCAAGTTACTTCTTTTTTTGTCTAACTCACTTTTTTTTTCTTTGTAAGTTTCGGGTATATCCTCATTCACAGGTCTGAGATTCATATATGTGAATTGAAAAGTTCAAATGATCCACTTTGCAATCAGCTGTTAGAACAGGTCTTCAAATCGTTCATTTGAGATACTGGGACATCCCGTAGTAATAACTAATATAATAACTTCTCACCCGATTTGGACCAGAGATTTGGAATAGAGTATATGCTATTTTTTCAATTTCTCGAATGGTCTGAAGATTTTACAGATTGGAATAGAGAAATGCACCTATAATGGAGTTCAATTATTAGAAACAGAATTTCCGAAAAACTGGTTAACAGAAGGTATTCAAATAAAGATTCTATTTCCTTTTCGTCTAAAACCTTGGCACAGATCGAATCTAAAATTTCTTTAATATGGACAAATGGAAGTTTAACTCCTAAAGAAGCACTTCATGAAGCCTCCCGAAATTTGATTGATTTATTTATTCCTTTTCTACATGCAAAAGAAGAAGATTTACATTTAGAAAAAAAATCAACATAAGGTTACTTTACCCCTTTTTACTGTTCATGATAGATTGACGAAACTAAGGAAAAATAAAAAACAAATAGTATTGAAATATATATATATTAACCAATCAAAATTGACTCCTAAGATCTATAATTGCCTAAAAAGGTCCTTTTCCCAGAATGTATCATAATTTTTGGCCTAATTCTTCTTCTGATGATCGACTCAACCTCTAATCAAAAAGATATACCTTGGTTATATTTCATCTCTTCAACAAGTTTAGTAATGAGTATAACGGCCCTATTGTTCCGATGGAGAGAAGAACCTATGATTAACTTTTCGGGAATTGTTTTTCCGAGTTGTTTAAAGATGGGGTCAAAAACTGAAAATTGGTTTATGGAAAAGCCAAAATGCAGTTCAGTTTTCATTCCCCAAACCGTTAAAAAACAACATTCTTTTTTTGTCCTTTCTTTCTCATTTGATCTTCATGAAGATGAAATTTTAGCTTCGATCTATGCCAAGTGTATGATTTTTCCGATCTAAATAAAGCAGGCTTTACATGAAGAAGATTTGGCTCAACATGTTCTATTCAATACGGGTAGGAGAAAACCCCGACTCGATATTCTTAAAAAAAGAAAATAGAGAAATCAGAACCAAGTCAAGATGATACGGATCAACTCCTTCTTCTTGCGCCAAAGATCTTACCATTTCCGAAGGAACTATTACTATGAAATTCATAATTCATAAATGAAGTAGTTAATAAATGAATAGTTAATGGTGGGTTACCATTAGCCTTTTCTTTTTAGTGACAAATCTTGAATGTGTTCCTAAAAAAAAGAATTTGTCCATTTTTTGGGGAACTCAAATAGCTAAAAGAAAATATAGATTATATCACATCACCTATTCTATTCACCTCTTTGGGCTTCTATTGAATAGAGAAATGGGTTTGATTGTCCATTTTTATATTATATATAATAAATAGAATAATATGATTAAATAAAATAATATGATAAATAAGATATGAGAAGATTTATCTATTTTCTATGCATTCATATATTATTATATTAATTACCATATATCATTATATTAATTACAATATAGTTAAAAATGTAAATTTAATATTAATAAATATTAAATAGAATATATAAATAGAGAATACATTTATAATATTTTATAATATATAAATAGAAATCAAATTATCACTATATTTATTCCTTTTTCTACTTCCTCTTCCAAGTGCAGGATAACCCCAAGGGGTTGCGAGCGGGGGCAGCGGTAGCTGCTGAATCTTCTACTGGTACGTGGACGACTGTGTGGACCGATGGGCTGATCAGTTTTGATCGTTATAAACTCAGTTTAATTTGAACTGTCTCAAACTTAAATTTTTAGATAAAATCTTATCCAATTTCGGGTTATTTTCAAACTTAAATTAAAAAATTCATGTTGACAAGTAGTAAACTCAACTCTACTCAATTCACTGCTAAACTTACTTCTCTTGAAAAAACTTTGTTAGGATTGTAAACGCTCACTTCATTATACAATTATGCAGAATCTTAAACATATATAATTCTCACATATAAAGTAGTCGTATCTTGATCCATAAAGTCGTTTGACGTCAGTACGAAAATAAGACTCTTCAGATTCTCTTCTATGTTTCTATTCTTTTCCTCACTTTCTCCTTTTTGTCTCTTAGTTGATGGTTATTGACAAAAGTAACTTAATAGGTAAGAATAGGACCAAAAGAGGTGATGTTTATAAGTGGTTTTTGAGAAAACCACCTTTTAACTACCATACCCATCATGTCGGTATTAAGCGTTATAAACATTTATTACGTGAGACATTAATAATTAATCTAACAAGGATAACATTTTCCCTTATACTCAAATTTATCTCATCTTATGGGTATTGAGCTTACAACGTATTACTAAATGGAAAAATAAGTTCAGTTGGACTTGCCTTGAAGTTATCCGATTCAACCTGAATTAATCAAAATTTTGTTTAAAATTGGGTTTAGGTTGTCCAACTTATTCTAATTTAATGTTTAAAAGTTTCACATAAAATAAAGTTATTTTAGATAAAATTATATTATTTTTAAAAGCTCGAACCTCGTCAAGTTTCGAGCCACCAAGTGGAATACAAAATTTCGGAAACAGATTCTATGTTCCGATTAACCAGTTTCTACTTTGTTCTATTAAATCTCATCTATATATTTATGTAAGGTTCACACAAACATGTGGATAAAATTTAATAGAATAGTCTTAATACACCCTAACAGGACAGAGTGCTCCAGCCCTAAAATTTTACGTAAAGCCATCGTTACATATTATATATTTGAACGCACTACTTTTTTCTGGTACATGTCCTAGACCATCTTTTCCTTAGGTTGAGTTCAACAATCTTAACATGTTTCTTAAACGAAACATAATGAACCAAACCTGGGCGGTAGAGTTTGTCTATTTACTATATCAGTACAAAGTTGCAGTATTCTTACTTGCCTGAGTATTGGATAGGTTTGGGTATAGTATTGTACTAGTCTAGTCAATACCAGGTATTGTTTTAGGTCATTTTTTAAATTTATGAAATAGTCTATGATTTTTTTAAATTACAAAATAATCCATTTTTATATTATACAATTGTACTATATACTTTATAGTTTATATCAACCATATCTTCAAAAATTATAATAATAAATAATAATCACAATTAATATGAAAAAAAGACAATCATCAATATGCGGATATAAAATTAAGAACAATACAAAGTATTAAAAATATTACAATTTTATCATATAATAAATAATAATTACATCAAAACATCCAATAAAAAGAATAATAAATATCATTAACTCTCAAACTATTACAATGTACGACAGTTCGTGACGAGGAAACAATTAAGTAGATGTGAAATCTGAAACAAAAACATCTACAATTACATTATATATATATAATTTAACATATACATCAAATATAAGAAAAATTAAAAAAAGAGAGGAAAAACAAAAACGAGAAACTTTATTGAATCGTCTATGGGAGGATACTCGCTATAACTACTGTTATCATTTGGTACGAAATCTTCATTATTGAGAGGAGCCTCATCATCAGTATCAATCAAATTCAATTCACCAAATGACATGTCAATACTTTCCTATCTAAGATTATCTTCTAAGTCATCCACTTCTACCAAACACCTAGTTCCTCATAAAATCAATCCGCTAAAAGATCGATATTGTTGGATCCCAAATTTTTATTTAATTTTTATTTATTTTATTAGTTATTTTTGTTAAAATTTTGTCCATTAAATTAGCAAGCATGAATAGAAGTTGGAGTTATTAAATAAAGAATGTTAGAATTTAATTAGAGTATAGTATGGTATTTAATAGACTAAGAGGCTAATGGGCATTACATTAAATGAAGAGGGGTAAAATGGGAAAGCCAAGATAAAAATGTTGTCTTGAATTAAAAGAAGGAAGAAGAGAAAAGCGTGAAAGAGAGAAAGAAGAGAGAAAACGTGAGAAAAGAAGAAGAAATCATTGGAGAGCTAGCGAAGAAGGAGAAAGAAGAAGAGGAGGAGAAATCAAGCTTGTTAGAGATAATAATCTTCATCTTTTCTCCTTGCTTGATAGAAAAACAAAAGGGATTTGAGAGAGAATGAGTTTGTGTAGAAAGAAGAGAAACCTTAGTTGGATGTTTAAGGATTTTCAACTAGGTTTTGGTTTTTCTAGCCTATATAATCTATGGGTGGATTAAGTTTAAGCTTAATGTTGTTCTTGATTATCAAAACCTTATGGGTTTTCTTTTTGTATATTGGATTGAATGAAAAATGTGTTTGATTGGATGAAACTTGGTTTACTGAAGGAAACCAAGAAAACCCAAGGCAAGAGTAAGAGGAAAGGCAATGTTAAATTTAGAATTTCAAGTAAATTAGGTGAGTAATATGTTTATAGTTATTGTGATGATGGGTGAAATTACTTGCTTGCTTGTGTGTTTAATTGTTTGTCTTGAATTATTGTGAATGTTGAGAAAATGCATGATGAATTATTGCCATGTTATGCACTGAATGATATATGACATTTTGTATGAATCGAAAAAGAGAAAAAGCATAAGAAGCATGAAAGTATCAACATGCAATGAAATGAATTGAGCATAAGACTTTGCTGTGTTTGGGCAAGAGAGAAATCATTTCGTTAGTCATGTGCATGTTGACCCAAAGCCTTCTCCTGGCTGTCCGCTTGTGGCATATGAGCTCCTAAGAAATAGACTCATTTTATTCATGATGTAAACTTCGGTTTCTCCATTTCGTTCTATGGGACTCTCGAGCCATTTGTTTGTGCATTGCATTTAATTTGTTGAGTATGATACACATTTGAGTGTTATGCTATGATGGTTAAATATACATGATGTGTTCTATGTAATGACATTTTAAAATATGCAACTTTGAACTAGAATTGTTTATGATTGGCTTGCTAGATTAAAATGAGATATAGATGTGTAGATATACACACGCACATATATATATATATATGCTTGATGCATGGCTCGTTATCGCTAGCTATAAATATATTAGCCATTGAGCTTAGCAGCTCAACACATTAGTTTCCACTCCTCAGGTGCAGAGCAAGAGAATTGGAAATCCTTGCAAAAAGTTTGGCAAACTTCAAGAATAGAGACTTTTGTAACTAAATTAGTGACTATTTTTGGATAGCTTTATAAGCATATCAGCATGAACATTCATTGTATTTTGTATTTTGTATTAAGCCAATGGTGTGGCTTTTGATATGTAATTAAAGTTGTTCAACTCTTTTGAGTTAGTAATGAAATTTAGATTTGAAGAAGTTTCTTTTATGTATGTTATATTTATCTTTTGGTTAGGATGTCAAATTATCGATGGAATAGAATTGTATGTTGTTAGAAATGGAATAGGATATGGTATTGTGCTCAAGGAATTGTATGTATGCTGGTGTTGATTGTTGGGAATTGGGTTTTGTCTGAAGGTTTCACCACGGCGAACCTCTCCAGAAGGGTGATTTTGTGTTAAATTTTATATCTTCATCACGACGAAGCTAGACTTTCACCGTGCCGCGGCGTAATTTTTTGAAGGTTTTTCTCGTTAAACCTCGGGAGTTCGTTATGGTGAAGCCAAAGTTCGCCGCGACGTATTTTTCCCAAGAGGTGCTTGGTTTTGAACTGGAGACTTTGCTGTGGTGTATTTTCCCGAAGGGGGTGGTTGCATGACCTTGGGACTTTATCGCAGTGAAGTCAGATGTTCGCCACGACGAACTCTTTCCAAAGGGTCTTTGGAAATGGTTCCTATAGTTGGCCGCGGCGAACCCGCCACTACTGCCATATTGAAATTTCTTACAAATTAAATGTTTTTGACTTTTCTCTTACTTGATCCTCACCCGACTACCCCAAGTGGTCACCTTATGATTAGTCACGAGACCCAAGCCCCAATAGATATTATCAATGAAAATTGGATATGTTGAACTACTTGTGTTATTAAGAGTCCCGGTAAACAATAAATTTAATTATTAGAAAATTATAAAAAAATTATATCGAAATTAATAATGATAATAACATACCTCCCTTGAAGCTTTAATGTAATATCTCATTATCTCATGTTAGGGGCTAGAACCTAGGATAGAGTTCATGGGAGATTATTGTGAAGTTAGAAAGTACATTTCATACTCATGCATAATATAGCATACACATAAACGTGAATATAGATTTTTGCACATTAAAATGATTGTACATGTATTCATTGACATTTTCGGGTATAATGATTTGTATATGTGATTATATTGAGAATTGGGATTTTTATGTGTTGAAAATTAATTTGGAGAGTGTACTTACTGATTTAGAATTTTTGGTGAGTTTTAGAAAATTTCCAAAATTATGAGTATTTTTGGACTAGAAAAAATGTCAAGTGGTAAGTCAATTGTGAATGGTAGTAGAAATAAGAGTCAAATGATAGTGAAGAATTTTATAGATGACTTTTGGATTCATTGACAAATATCATTGAAAATTAAAAAGATTTGATTAGTTAAATAAGAGAACCTAGTTTAAGTTCATAGAAATTGGATAAGTGACAAGTGTCACTTGCCAAACTTAGCCTTTATTCCTACGAATATACTAGAAAGATCAAATTAATTGTTTGATCTTACCTTCTTCTTCCTCGTGACTTTCTTCATCTTCTGTAAGTTTCTTTACTTCCAAAAATTTTCTCACCCTCGCAACACAAACCTTGCTCTCACTTTTCACTTGCTATTTCTTTGTGTTATCTTTTTCACTATCACTGAAATACCTAACCTTACAACCTTCAATTGTTGATGATAATGTTATACTAGAAAGCTAGGGTTCACTTGGTTTTGAAGAGTTTGGAGTTTTAAACAAGTAAGTATTGTATGGTTCTTCATGATATGTAAGATGAAACATGCATCAAGTTAGTTAACAGTTAAGTTTTTATAATATGAGGATGTATATTTGCTGAGACGTAAGTGAGGATTTTGGGTGTACTGCATGTCTTACTTTTGCATATTTGATCATCAATATTTCATATGATGTTGTTGAAGTGTTTTTTTGAGTTAGAAAGATCATTGAAAATGTGAAAAAAAGAGTGCAGAAAAAATTCATGAAAGGTGATATGCCTATGCTCTATTTTCACTGTGTTTGCGTGAATCTCGTTGGATGTTTTAGGAATCAACTAAAATAAGTTTAGAGTTAAGGAAAAAGGTGTAAGGTGATGTCGTGGTATGTAAAAAAATTTAAAATGAGAAGTTAGAGATGAAATGAAGGTGTTGAGGAAGATGGAAAATGCAGAAAATGTGATGAATGCGTACTGAATATGTGTAAATGAATAGTTCAATTTTTTATTTTATGATTAATCATAGATTTTGATTTGTTTGTAAATGAGTTGAGCTGAATGGAAGTTGAAATGAAAAGAAAATAATAGACATAAGGTAGAAGGTTGGATTTAGCAAAAGAGAGGCAGAAGAGATGAAAATTTGCAGTTTCGTAAGAATCTGCAGAACATCGTCTGTCACAATCGTGCTTCTCTCTGTGGAGTCGCAAGATCATGCAGAAGCATGATCGTGACTGAAGAGAACCTTAAAGGAGTTGCACGATCGTGCACTGAGAAGAGAAATTATGAATTGCATGATTGTGACAAAGAGGAAGCATCTCGCAGTGCACGATCATGCATAAGCATAATCATGACAGTGAGAGTGCAGAGATGTATGACAGTTTTGAACATCTTTCACTTTTTTGGTCATAACTTCTTCTCTCCATCTCTGAATGACTTGAAATTTGAACCACAAACTTCTCACACATTTTTTTCCTCTTCACCAAAATTTATGGCCATCTGAATTCATTAAGAAAGGATTGACTGATGAGTTTAGGATGAAAATGATGAAGTGTGCTGAAATATTGTTAAATGAAGTGTTTTCACTTAATAGACATCGGTATTTTAGCCATATCTTGATCTGTAGATATCCAAATGAGATCATTTTTTATTTAGATTAAACTATAGATATATGGATGCAAATTTCCTTAAGGAATCGAATTTTAATTTTGACTCTAAGAGTTCTAAAATCTGCTTGAAGTTAAGTACAGAGTACCGTTGCAGTTTGAGTACAGTCCAAAATATTTTGTGTATAACTTGCAAAATATTGAACCAAATTGTGAGAATTTAGTGTCATTAGAAACTTAAGACATATGGGAGCATTTTTTAGAAGAAGGTGTTGCCTAAATACTTCATTTTTCTCATCAAAATGATTATGCAAAATTGACCCGAAAATCTATTTTTAGAAAAAACTGGAATGATCGATTGAGTTATGAACTTAGATTCAATTTGTTTTTATTGAGGTGTAAACGTAAGTTCAAATTATACTGATGTGAGTTTTGATATATGAATGATCATATGACAAAAATAATGGAAAATATACCTAAGATTGTCATTGAGCATGCATTGTACATAATCCATATACACATTTGTGCATAAATTAATACTTACGATTGTGCAAAGTTTTGATATGTGTAAATGTGTATGTATTGCATAATTTAGAAGAGCGATTTGAGCGACCATATCCAGACATTGCCGGGATCTCGAGGCAATAGCTTTCTGGAGCAACCTGTGAGTAACCTAGATAGTCTCACTTAATTAATTGTTTGTTTTAAATTATATATTAAATTATGTTGTAAATTTGATTATGTTGATTCTAGACTTTGAATGTCCGAGGCGTTTGATGCATGAATGACATATTAGAAGTGTTCCTTGTATGTGAATTTGACGAAATAAATGATTCTCAATGTATATATTGATTACCGAACCAAAGTCTGAAAATAAATGTGAATGTGAATGTGATACATTTCATTACGTAAATGCATAAATAGATAATGGCAGTTATAACTTGAGTAGCCATTGAAAATGAGCTTAAAGCTCGGAATGTGAGCCAAAGGCTCGCTATGTATAATGAGCCATGTATTCCCAATAGATAAGGGATAGTTATTAATAAGTCCTATATCCAAAATAGATACGGGACAGTTATAAGCACTCGGTCACAACAACGTAATAATAAAAAATAAGTCTCATGAGCATTGCATATACATTTAATATGAGTGTTTGAATGATTGAAATGTATTGTTGACTTGTATTTGAATGATCGTGAAAATTGTTAACAAAGTATTATGTGATGTTACACGATGATAAATAAGATGGTGTGAATTATGCGATTATATGTGTTGATGTGTTGTATGGATTGAGTGAACCATCGAGGATGGTTACCTCACTGAGTTCGCAAAACTCACCAAAATTACAACATTGACATTTTAGGACCTAGAGAAGAGACTAGATACAGAGAGACTCTATAAGAAGCATAGTTTTTGTACGTTTGGAAAGAAAAAATGGCTCAAAGGTCGGTCAGCTGACATTGAAGGATTAGATAGAATTTTTGTATAATTCCTCATGTTTGTAACGTGTTTGTATTTAGTTTTATTAATGTACATATAGGGATGAAATATGAAATGCTACAATCTACATATTCGGTTTTTATGAAATGAAATAAAGAATTTGTTTTTTAAATATTGTGACATTTACGCATAAAATGATGATGTCATGATTAAGTTAGTGATATATAGCATGCCACTCCTGCAGGGTACATATTTGAATGTCACTCAGGATGTTGGGTACGTGTCTTATGAGAATGGGATGCTACATTTAAATTTTAATGAACGAAAACTAAGTCATTCAATCTCTTGTGCTCCAATCTATTCCTTTTCTTAAGATGGATGAATTCAAATATACTCCAATTCCGTCCACAACCTGTTTAACTCACACATTGACTTAAAATATGAATTGCAAACCTTTGCAATTCTGAAACACCAATTCTGAATTGATCCCGCTAAGAAATTGTAAGTCGTAAGATAACAAAATTAGTGTTATAAATAAAACAAAGTGATAATTAATTCAACAAATAAGAAAAAGGAAACAACTAATACTTGGAGAAAATTTTACTCTTTGTTGAATAACAATCGACATTCCAAAATCCTTAGAAGACTGCTTATAAAGAACCATTTGTAAGTTCAAGAAATCTTGCATCATTTCATGGCCAATAATTGTTGTAATAGTAAATAGTATTCCACTATTAACTTCAACTTTCTTTGTAAAATTTGATCTGAAATAGACACTAGGATTCAAAAACACCTCAGTTGCAAACAACGAAGAAGAAAGTTATCTTTCCTATTTCTCGTTGATGATTATAAGATATGGTATGTACAAAGAAGGCTTATGTTTCATATTGGCCTTGATTGTTTCCTTCGCCCTCTATATGGCATCAAAAAATAACTCATTGTTACCTTTCTTTCATTATCAACCAAGTGAAGCCCCTCACCAAAGGCTCACAATTTCGGATAACAAATTGGCATTGAGACCAACATTTTCTATCTTTCAATATAATTCTAAAAACCTCAAATCCAGCATTAGACCTAGCATGTTGAGATGCAACTCACTTATCACTTGTAAACATTTATCTTAAGTCTTCCTCCATCATAACAAAATACTGAAGCGATAAGAAATTCGTTGCAAATTTTGTCATAGCAGGACGACGCAAATTCCTACCATGAGTAAATTCCTTTCTCATTAAATTCAACACTCATACATGATTATAGATGAACTTGGTCACCTTTTTAGCTTTCTGGATAGTCTCATCAATAATAGGAAAATACCTAAGATCCCCTATATTCTCCAGCATTAACTCAATGCAATGCGTAGCACAAGGAGTTAAAAAAAGAATTATACTTATTAAATAACCTTCTTCATATCGCTTTATAAGTGGAATCATTGTCAATAATGAACTGAACATTGTTTCTGGATCGACTTCATTCACGACTTCATTGAATATCTCAAATAAAATATTAGTTTTTCTAACAAGGCTAGATGCATCAATATACTTCAAAAATATTGAGCCATTTACATAATAAACCAAAAAATTAATAATAGGCTATTGTCTCCTATTTGTCCAACCATCACACATAATTAAACACCCATAAGTAGCTCAATTCACTTTTCTTTTAGCCAAATAACTTATAATTCCAGAAACTGAACATCTCAAAAGTTTATCTCTTAAGTCATCAATTGAAGGAGCTTTGTATCCCATACCGTAAGAGGTTATAACATTCACCACAGGTTGATAATGGTATGACTAAGAAGCATTAAATGATTAACCTGTATCATACCACCATCTAACTACTATCATATCTACATTATAAGTCGCATTTCTTGACTGCATGTAACTACGAATTAAAGGTTGGGCTCTAAGAGTTGCTCGTGGTGTGAAAAAACTGTCACGTACCTTCTTCTTTTCTTAACATCAAGTTGAGGTGTAACATTCACTTTTTGTTAAGCCTGGAATGGAACATTACTACTGTCACTACCATTACCACTACCACTACTATCACCACTACCACTACCACTATCACCTTCAGCATTTCCACAATCATCACGAAAACTAGCAAACAAACTTCCACTACCAATTTTAAAATTCAACCTTTCCCTTCTATCTTTCTTATGTTGATATTTTTCAAGCAAAGTTTTCATCTTTCACTTCACATCGTAACTTACTTTTTTACAGGGTTTCACATCTCTCTTAACCTTAGCTAAATACTTTTTTAATTGAGTGATTCCTCCACCTTTCAGATGCTCGTTACAAAATAATCAAATAGTATGATTCCTTATACTGGGGACCAATACAATATGAACCCAAGCTGGATCATTGTATCATCCTGAAGTGGTTTGATTAGGAGTACTAGAACTTTCTTCTATTTATTTGTAAAAATAAATAAATACATATATTAAAATAATGAACACATAATTTCATTACACAATACGGATAACTCATTTTATATAATTATATAATACACAATTCAATTTCATCAATCATAATTTACCATAAGTTCAAAACTAACAATTCAATTATTCAACATACATATTACATAAAACATACATAAACATTTTCCATTTCTAACAATCACAAAATATACAGAGACAGTTTCTATTTCCAATAATTTCGAACAATTTCAATTCAAAGTTTCAAACATAAGGATCAAGTTGAAGGATATGATTTACATAATCATCAAATAATGAATGACACATCTTATACAATTGTTCATATACATCTATTCATAACACGAGGATCAAGTTGAAGGATATATTCATAACATGAGGATCAAATTGAAGGATATAACTTCGTTTGAATTTTTTTTCTTATTCAAACCTTTGAATCTTCTTTTCATTTCTAACAAACCATAATATTATATCTACCATTATATATTTGGTTCTTAAATATATAAGTTGCTTCTAGGATTTTTAATTGGACATTAATAAGTCTTAGTATAAGTGGTTTGAGTTCAACTTACAACATGTTCACAATTTGGAAAAAAAAAGTTCCTTTTGGACACACATACATCACTACTTTCACACATTATTAATTATAGATATTTATAATAGCCCACACATGTATATTACCAAATAGTTCAACATATTTTACAAATTGATTAAATGGAAATAAATGGTAGTTTATGTGTTTGAAACATCATAAAACATATATAAACAATTTCTATTTCTAAATTTCCAACAATTTCAATTCAACTATTACAATACATACCTAAACAATTTTCATTTCCAAATTTTCAACAACCAACAATTTCAACTTTCACAAATTCACAATTCACAAAAAAATGAAATATACATAAATAATTTCTATTTTCAAAAATTGCCAACAATTTTTATTTCTAAATTCCAACAATTTCTAATAATTTCTAAGAATTTCAATTCAACCATTATAAAACATACATAAACAATTTTCATTTCTAACAATTTTCATCACAAATCATACATAAATATCTGATATAATGCAATTGTTTTTCAAATTTCAGAATAAAAAATCACCCAAAAAATCTGAAATCCAATTCAATATCGGGTCAAGTCAGCTTTGATCTGGATCTATTTCAAATATGGTGATTCTGAGGAGACTCTATTATTGTGACTAGTGCGGTGGTGGGCTAGTTGCATCAAGTTGTTGTTGTGGTTGTAACACCCCAACCCCGCTGGACCCGAACCCGATATCGTGGGTGATATCCGAGTCCGCGCCACACGAGATTGGTA
>JANZLD010000004.1:3064706-3077298 GCA_026413575.1 Erythroxylum carthagenense
GACTTATGACGACGTGAATTAAAGAAAAAGATATAAATATTATATATCTTAGTATTTCGTTGAATGTTCTTATAAGAATTTAAAATTTAAAGAAGTCATGTTCACCTGTACTATTTCATCATTTATGAAAAATTCATGCAACTCTTTTTATTTTCATTTTCGTTTAAGGTCAATATTTTATTTCTAACTTATAACTACATAAAACAATTATAAGAATAAACACTATTCTTAAAACGTAAGTATCTAGGAACCTCAATTAAAAGGCATAATTGACTTTTAATAGTTAAAATTTTTGTTGATTGATATAGGAGCATTTTCATTTTTTGTTGTTTATCTTAAATCAACCATCGGATCTGTTATTCTCCAAACAACTTTCGTAATTGTTTGAAGAGTCAAACAACTTTAGTTGATTGGTTGTCTTCAACTGTTTGACTCTTCAAATAACTTTTGAATTGACTGGTTGTCTACCAAACGAGGTCTAAATTTAATATATTTAATTCTAATTAATGAAATTTTGATTAGATTTATGTTTTTATTTTCAAAAATTTAAAATTTAGACTATTTGACTTAATTTAAAATTTAGAATTTAAAATAAAATATTAATCTAAATTTGATTGAATTCGAGCTTGAAGTGTCGAACTCAATCTAATTTCGGGCTAAATTTAGACTGGAAAAAAGTTTTCAAACAAATTAGGACTTGAATAGGCTCATACTCAGCCTAATACATTACTATCATCACTATTTTATTGTAAAATCTTATTAAAAATAAATTTGATTTTTTGGATGTGATTAATTCTCATAAATCAAGTTGATAACACAAAATTAATGAATTATAGTACATTTAATTGGTATCAAATTTAAAAGATGTATTCTAACCTCAAATTTCAACTTAAAAATTTTAAACTATGGGTCTAATTTGATTAAACTTGTTTTCAATCTTAATTACTATTATATTAGAGCTATATAATATAATTTTATTAAATCCAATTTCAAATTTAATAACAACAAAAATAATTTAGTAAAAAATTCGCTAATATATGCAGTCTAGAGATTCGAGTGATTCAGTAATACACAACCTTATTCCTAACTAACAGAAATGTTATTTTTAAATGACCAACATAAAAAAATAAAAAATAAATTCAAATTCAAATTCATTAAATTAAACTTGTTCCTTTGAATTTCAAATCTGGCTTCTAATTTACAACCGGCAGTTTGAACTTTTTAAGTTTCATTACCAAGTGTGTATATATATACAATCAATCATTAAATTTGATGACGATGATGCCTAATAATTACAAGTATATTATAAAACGACAAGCCGATGGGTGGGCGCATTTATTTAAGGATTTGGATTTTTAAAAGATGAGTATATTAGGTTGTTGGATCATCATTATCCCTGTGATGTTGTTCATAATTATCTTGCCAAACTAAGCTTTATTTTAATTAACTTATTTGAAATTTAAATTATTATTTGATTACTTTCCAAATAATTACTATCGACTTTATTCAGAATAAGAAGTATGATTATGAAAAAAGCAAATCTTTATTTTAATCTTTATAAAATTATTAACATATCATAAAATTAAGAGATTATGATAAGATTTTGTTTATTAAATTTAAATTTATATAATTTTTATTATATAATTATTTTGAATTCGATAAAATAATTCAAGAAAATGTTAATAAAATTATTTTAAAGAACTCGATATTATAAAATATTATGTTTTAAAATATTATAAATAATAAAATTATTTAATTTTAATCATCATAAACAATAACAACAACAACATTTAGTAAGAGTCCTGCAAAAATATAGGATCTCAAGAAATTTAGTAATACATATTGTGACTATTTTCGATAGACCCATATAATAATATAAAATATAAATAAATACATCTAAAAAATATAATTCAATACATAATACTACATATATTAAACATAGAAATATTAAATACAAAAATCAGGAAAAAGACAAGTAAAAAAACAAACCAAATCCATATAATTTTTTATTATCTTTATGAAATAAAAGATCATGTTAAGTATTTATATTAATTAAATTTTTGTATAATTACTAAAGTTATATAATTATGTTGATTGGAAATAATAATTCAGTAAAAAAGAAAATTAATATTATGAAATACTTTTAATATCTTTAATGATATAAATATTTTAAAATTATTTAAAATAATAAAAATTTGTTTATTTAAAGCTTCATTTCCACATTAAAGGCTTTGATTCTTGACCTGGGCCCGACCGCCCGAGTCCCCACTAATCCACTATTCACAGAACGACACACACGTGCCTGAAAAGACACTTATTACCGGCCCCCATCTCACACGTGCGAACCCATATTGCCACGTCATTTCCTCGGTAACGTCAAAGTTCTGACACATATTCAAAAACTTAAACTCAATCCCAACTGTCTAATCTACTGTATTATCTAACAATTACAACCGTCCGATCTCACTAAAACGCTCGATGATTAACGCTCTCTGTCCGAACGAAGAGCTCTCCGTAACCGAAGTTAATAGAAAATCTCAACAGACAACAAACGTGACGCAGTACTAAGTACTGAAATGAGAAGGCTAGATAGAGAGAGGCACAGAGGTAGAGATCTAGGTAGATAGAGAATTGAGAAAAGTTTGTGGTTTTGTTTTTGAATGTGATTAAAATGTGTTAGCTTGTTATCATATTAGTTTTATTTGTGTCTTGTAGTTCCGACTTTGGCTGCTCGTCAAGTTGTCCTGTTTTATTTGCTTTCTTTTCTTGTTTCGACCGTTTAGTGTCTGCTTCTTTGGTAGGAACAAGTTCAGCTTCTGGGTATTCCTAGTTATGCTGAGATTGTTGCGGGGTATGTTTTTTTGGTTTAAAGGATCAAACTTGGTTTGATTACTGATTTTGGAAGTATTTGGGTTCTTCAAAAGTTTGGGTTTTTTAAAGGTGGAGTGAGCTTGTTGATCCTTGGTATGAATTGGGGTTAGCAAGTGAGAGAAAGTGTGTGAGGTTTGAAGATCAAGTTACACTAAAAGAGAACCAAGTTCTTGTTCCTGAGGCTTAAAGGTTGGTTCTTGAAGATGTCATTTCCTGCTTTTTGTCATCCCTTCCTGGATAAAGGGCAGTGAAGTTTACTTTTTGCTTTCAATCTTTTCTTTTCCTTTAAACTATTTATTGTTTTTCAGGTTGTCATCACCGTACTGTTCGTGCTGTTCTAACAGGAACTTGAAGTGACCATGACCTGTTTGTGGAAAAGCAGCAGCATCCGGTGGGAGTCAACGGTGAAGGGGTTTTGAAATTTGAGGAGAGAAGTCAAATAGATTTGAGGTATATATCATCTGATTTACAGTTATGGCGTTAGTATTTGTTGCATTACCAAGTGGGTTGGTCCAGTGATCCATCTTGAAGAATTTAAGTATACTCCATTGTTATACAACTGTAGATAGAGACGTATCTTCTTTTCAAAGGAAAGTGTATCTCGTTCTCTTGATTTGCTCTCTGTATCCCCAGGGTATAAATTGGCAGCACAGATACAGGATCCAACTTTTGTCCCAAAAGAAATCTATATAATAACACCATATTCCACCTTCCTCACAGTATCATATTCTATTGTGATTTCCTTTAATACCCTTGAATGTGTCATCTTCATCACATGAATCCAGAGTGTCATGGTCACTCAGTCGGCAATTCAAAAGGGGCTTTATTGGGTATTCATGAGTTTTGTTGTTTATAGGGCGGCCGCAGAAACACACGTCACCTGCTAAAGCTTTGGTCCATATTATTTTAGCTTTCTGGCATCCTTTTATCTCCAAGCACTATTTAAGATGTTAAGTTTGGTCGGGCATTTAATTATTACTGGGGAAAAGCCTTGGAAATAACTCCTGGAAGCATCCTTATGTACTTTCATTTGGTTAGTGGGTCCTGTTTTCAGCTGGAACAACCTTCGTGGGATCATTCATGCATTGTTCTCCAAGCTCTTGATGTTAGCCTAATTGTTTTTGTTTCTTCTTTTTTTAATTTCTGTATTAGGAAGCTTTGTTTATAGTTTTTGTTTAATGATTCCAACTGCTCCACTTCCTTTTTAATTTTCTAAGCAAAGTTTCATTTTTTTCACAGTTCTTGTATCTACCCTGTCTGAAACTCTGTTGTTGCAGCTCTATTGACATATTCGATCCATACCCATATTGAGATATCATATCATGGTGGAAGACAGAGGGAAACAGGTGGTGGAGGATGTTAAATCAGTTGAAGACTGGTTATCACATGCTCAAGAGCTTGTTCCTGTGGCACTTGAGAAGGCCAGAGATGTTAAGGTGTTTCCTGGTAAATGGAAGATGATAATTTCCAAGTTGGATCAGATCCCGACATGTTTATCGGACTTATCAAGCCATCCTTGCTTTTCCAAGAACGCTCTTTGCAAGGAACAACTGCAGGCTGTGTCAAAGACTTTGAAAGAAATAATTGAATTGGCAGATTTATGTATAAGAGAGATGTACGGAGGGAAACTTAGGATGCAGAATGATCTCGATTCGTTATCGGGGAAATTGGATTTGAATTTGCGAGATTGTGGACTTCTGATCAAAACTGGGGTACTTGGTGAGGTTACTGTGCCTTTAGCTGTTGCTGGTTCATCCATTGAACCTGAGTCTGCAATTAACAGCAACATAAGAGAATTACTTGCGCGGCTTCAGATTGGTCATTTGGAGGCCAAGCACAGAGCTCTTGACAGTCTGCTTGACGTCATGAAAGAGGAGGAGAAGACTGTCTTGACCGTATTGGGTCGGAGCAATACCGCTGCTTTAGTTCAGTTGCTAACAGCAACTTCTCCTCGCATCCGGGAAAAGACGGTCACTGTAATCTGCTCTCTTGCAGAATCTGGGAGTTGTGAGAATTGGCTTGTTTCAGAGGGTGTTTTGCCACCTCTCATAAGGCTTGTTGAATCAGGAAGTGCTGTGGGTAAAGAGAAGGCTGCCATCTCACTCCAGAGATTGTCAATGTCAACAGAAACAGCCAGGGCAATTGTTGGACATGGTGGGATTCGACCATTGATTGAAATGTGTGAAACTGGTGATTCTGTATCACAGGCTGCATCAGCTTGTACTTTGAAGAACATATCAGCTATCCCTGAAGTTAGACAAAATCTAGCCGAGGAAGGAATCGTTCAAGTTATGATAACTCTTCTTGATTGTGGAATTTTGTTAGGATCCAAAGAATATGCAGCAGAATGTTTGCAAAATCTCACCGCAAGCAATGACAACCTGAAGAGAGCCGTTATTTCAGAGGGCGGAATCCGAAGCCTATTGGCATATCTTGATGGTCCATTGCCCCAAGAACCTGCAGTTGGGGCATTAAGGAATTTGGTTGCTTCTGTATCTGTAGAAATGCTAATATCCCTCGGTTTCTTCCCACGTTTGGTTCATGTTCTTAAATCCGGATCACTCGGTGCACGACAGGCGGCCGCTTCGGCAATTTGTAGGGTTTCCAGCTCATCAGAGACGAAAAAGTTGGTGGGTGAAGCTGGTTGCATTCCTCTGCTTATCCAGTTGCTCGAGGCCAAAACAAACAATGCCAGGGAGGTTGCTGCACAAGCAATATCAAGTTTGCTGACCATATCGCAGAACCGGCGAGAACTTAAAAAAGACGATAAAACCATCCCGAATCTTGTCAACTTGCTCGACCCCAGTCCTCAGAACACTGCAAAGAAGTATGCAGTCTCATGCCTGGCATGTCTCTCCACTAGTAAGAAATGTAAGAAGCTGATGATTTCATATGGAGCAATTGGGTACCTCAAGAAGCTCTCTGAGATGGACATTCCAGGTTCTAAGAAACTACTTGAGCGGTTGGAAAGAGGAAAGTTAAGAAATCTGTTCCGCAGAAAATAAGTTGAAATTCCACTGTTGTACAATGTTAAACTCTTTTGTTGTCTGTTTCATTGTCTGAATGAAGCATGGTAGTGAGTAGATGTTTTCATTAACCTAAATGATCAAAAACCTGCTATGTTCATCTGTAGATCCTGTCTAGCTCTGCTAAAACTCAAAAGTTATGGAGCTCTGATCTCTGATCCTGTCTTAAAATGGCAAGTCTGTCTTAATGTCCTGATTAATCTGATATATACATAAGACATAAAATAACGGTAAGTTTGAGAGGTGATAAAAGATTGAAGACGTCAAAAAGATATTGTTAGTTACAGTCAAGTCTCCATTGTTCTTCATCATCATCAACTTTACACGTCTGTGTCTGCAACCAATTACGTTTGGTCTTACCTACTCTTTTATCTTATAATTTAATAATATGAATAATGATACATGAAAATTGAATGAATCCCTTATAGAAAATTTAAAAAATTAAAACACGCTTATTTATTTTAAAGAGACACCTATTATTCTGAATTAATTTTTAAAAATCTACTTCTATTAAAATTAAAAAAATTCTAAAGCATTTATTTTCTTAACATATCTATGATGAGTTTATCGAAGACAATAATAGTAAAGGTGCCTATTTTTAAACCTTCTTAAATCCTACTTATATTTAGGGATAATACTAGACTGAGACAGGCCTACTTAGGTCTAACCCCAGTAGATCCCTGTTGATGAAACCTAAGCCCAGATCGAGGTAGCAGGCCCGAGTTTGAGTTGATTCTATCGAACTTAAATTTTTTTAAAATTCAAAATTCAAAAATTGACTCGCTTTTTACGTAGCTTCTCATCGGCCCATTAACTTAGACTTTTTGAATAAACCCTTCATGAAAAATACGTGAAAATTTAATAAACTCATTTAAAAAAATGTAAAATTAGTAAAATATGTAAATCAATTTTATTTATTTTAAAAATACACTAATTATTTTTATTTTTTAAATTATTTTTATACTAAAATTCTGAAAAGACTTTCTATTATTTTTACAAAATATATATAACTAATTATTGTACGTATGATATAATTTATATAATTATTCTGACTCGATTTTAATAATAATTTTTAAAGAAAATTTATGAAATTTAATATTTTAATATTACAAGATAATTTCTAATAACTTTAATACCATTATTATGCTAGTTGGATTAGATTAAGAATTTAAAATTTTCCAAAGAAAGAAAATATTATTATTTATTAGGAAGTAAATAAATGAGAATATTTTTAAAACAGGAAAATTGTGTTGTTTGCTTATTATGGAAGAGAGAGGACCAAACAAGCCCTTATCAAAACTTTTATCATTTTATAGCTAAAGATTAAGGCCCCATTTGATGAAAGACTTATCAGACAAAATTTAGCTGATTAACCACTTTAGCTTATTTGACTATATTAAACAGCTACTTATTATGTTTAGTGATTTAGCTTAATATATTAGCTGATTAACTCAATCAGCTGATTTTCAACAATTTCAGAAGGATCAACGTTTTGCCTAAGTGTTTTCAAAAACGACGATATATCTATGATTTAGCAGAAGTCCAAATGTTACACAAAGGAAAGGAGAGAAAAGTAACTTAGGACCAAAATCTTCAACTTTATTTGTCAAATCAAGCTATAGCGTCTAATGGTGTAGGCAAATTGTTTTGTTAGACTTTTGATTTTTTTTAAATTAATTTCAATTAAATGAAGTTAAATAATTTTAAATTCTTAATAAATTAAAAAAGGTGTTTTTAATTATTTGAAAATTGTTTTCTAAGCTAATTTTATTAGGAATGTTTTAGAAATTAATTTATTTTTTAAATTTAATCATGCCTTTATTTTTTTAAATCATATTTTTATATGTCATTTTACATATAAATAATTAATTTTAACAAATATTAAATAATAAACAACAAATATAATCAACTGATCAAATTAGCTGACAATTTGCTCATACCTAATAGAATAAATATCATTTATTGTCAAAATGGGATGAGAAGGGAAGAGAAGTGGATAAATACGACGTAGTATTGTTGCTGACGCCAATCTTTGACTCAGGTGACAAAAGCTCAAATCAAATAGAAAAGGCTGATTGTGGATTTCGAGGCTTAACTGATCCGTTTGGGCACTAAGTTCGGTACTATAATTACTCTCGTCGTCTTCTTTTCTCTCTGGAATTGGGAACCCTAGCTTGGGTAGGTTTCTGATCTGGTCTTCGTGGTTTCCCGAGAACAAGCTTTTTCCTTTGGTTATTTTTAATTTTTTTTTCGGTCTCTCACTTTGATTTCTGTATTCTATTATGTTGTTTGATGTTCGATTGGGATTTTCTTACTGGGTTCTTGGAACTTTGATTAACTTAGCATTTGGTTGCAACTTTAGGGGATGAAAGCTCAATTCTTGAATTGCTCCGTGTTTTTCTATTAGTTGTGTACTGGTTGAATTCTGTGTTTGCAAATTTTTTTCTGGCTTTGGTGGTTTTGTATTCAGATTGGTTTTTGATGCTCTTAGCGTAATCTTTCTCTTTTTGGTGTTATGCTAAGATGCTTGCTTGATGATGTTTGTTTTTGATAGGGTTTTTGTGCTGTAGTAGTTGTTCTCTGTGTTTGTTGATCTTGTGTAGTGAAGATTATTTCAAATTCTGTAGGATTTTCATTTTGTCAAGCTAAACGATGAGTACTTTGGACGTTAGTAGAGCAGAACTTGCTCTTGTGGTTTTATATCTCAACAAAGCTGAAGCTAGAGACAAGATATGCAGGGCAATTCAATATGGTTCGAAATTTTTGAGCGATGGACAACCTGGTACCGCCCAAAACGTTGACAAATCAACAAGCTTGGCTCGGAAAGTTTTTCGTCTTTTTAAGGTTAGATTGTCCGTTTGTTTCTTATGGATGCTATTTTATATATGATCTTAAGAGATTACCTTTCTGAGAATTCTGCTTTAGTTTCCAATATTGCTGGAAGCCATGTGAAAATGACAACTATTGAATGAGGTTACTTTCCGGCAATTTCTCTTGTTTTCCCTATATTTTGTACCTGTGTAATCTTGTATTGAATTGTTGCTTACTTTGTTTCTTCAAAACCTTGGCACTTGCAGTTTGTCAACGACCTTCATGGTCTGATTAGTCCAGTTCCCCAAGGCACTCCCCTACCTCTTGTTCTCTTGGGGAAGGTATGAAACTTCGTATGGAATGTTTCTTTTGCCATAATATTCTCTTTCTCCCTTCTTGATGACCATACTTATCTGATATTTCCTTTCAGTCAAAAAATGCTTTGCTGTCAACTTTCTTGTTCCTTGATCAAATCGTGTGGCTTGGTAGAACTGGCATCTACAAGGTATGGGAACTTGACTCTATTCTGCAATCTGCGTCGTCCATATTGGATTTTGTGGGAAATTTGAGGGTATAAGAAAATTGTTTGTTCTTCTTTCATTTTGATGATCTTCTCCAGAACAAAGAACGAGCTGAACTTCTTGGTCGCATATCACTTTTCTGTTGGTTGGGATCGTCAGTGTGTACAACTTTGGTTGAGGTACATAGCTTCCTTCCTCTGTTATTATGTGTATGATTTTCCATATATGCCAGCACCCCCTTAAAGCCTAAACCACAAAGAAATGGAGTAGCGCGCATAATTTTCCAGCATCGGCGGATAATTCTAATGATGTTTTCCTTGATAGGTAGGAGAAATTGGGAGGCTTTCGGCATCAATGAAGAAGTTGGAAAAGGAGCTTAAGGGCACTGATAAACATCAAGTATGTATACCTTATCCTTTGGTTGTGGGTTGACCATTATGATTACTTCCTCAAATCTTCGTCACTTTTCAACTTTGTTTGCAGAATGAACATTATCGCACTAAACTTCAAAAGTCGAACGAGAGGTCATTAGCCCTTGTCAAGGCAAGCATGGATATTGTTGTTGCAGTGGGACTACTTCAATTGGCCCCCAAGAAAGTTACTCCTCGCGTAACAGGAGCTTTTGGTTTTGTCAGCTCTTTAATCTCTTGCTATCAGGTATATTGATCCTATGCTCTATGAATTCTTACTTTGCATTCATACCATTCTCATCATTTCTCACTATGAGCCTCGATTTTGGTGGACTTTAAATAATTCTTGGAGTTACTTTTGGATTAACTAGCTTGTTAATTGATGGGTTTCTGCTCTGCTCACTGTTTTGCAGTTACTTCCATCTCGACCAAAGTGCAAGACAGCATGAAGGTGGGAGCTAGATCCACTCAAAGCTTAGACATCGTTTAAATAATTTGTCTAAAGTTTAAACTTTTGTGATAATTCGTTGATTGTGTAAGTTTAAGCCACTGCCCATCTTGTAGAGGCTATCTTGAAAGTTCCTCCCTCCTTAGCGCTTTACAACTTTAAGCACGTTTTGTGGCCACGGTTCATTATGGTCCTATTTTGTGTGGTAATAAAAATTAGTAATACTTCCATGCCAAACTGAAGCTTTAAGCAGTTTTGATCGAATTTAGATCCAAGCTCGAGTGGGGTTCCTGAGATCTGTTCAAACATATATACATCCTCATGTTATGTAAGCTTTGTGTTGGGTTCAGGTTATAAGCATCGAAGGTGGATGACAATTTCATGATAATGCTCATTTGACTTGAAAAGATATCACAAATCATATTATGACAACCTAAGAATCATTAGCAAACGAAACTTAACAGTAGGGATGGCAACAATCTGGTCTTAAAGGTTAAAACCCAAATCCGACTGCAAAATATTTGACAGCTTTTAAGTTCAAATCTGATTGAACCTGAATAAAACATGAATAAACAGACCAATTTTGAAAGAATAAATACCAAAAACGGATGAGACAGGCCTGCTTAAGGAATGGACAATGTGAAGTGGGAGATCATAAAAACAGAGTTATCCATAAACTTGAAATGTTCTGAATAATGTTTCAGTTTCACCCAGTAGTTACTCTCTCATACACAGAAGCCATTACATTTTGACTTGTTATTCTGTCTGAAAGCATTAAGACCAGGATAAACACCAAGGTTAGAGACGTGATTCTACTCAAACAAAGTCAAATTCAACATCCTCATCTGACTCCACATTTTCTTCATTCCAACCATATTCCTCGACCACAACACCTTTGGGTCGTGCCAAGGGATACTCTTCAGCTAAACTTGGTTGGGTGTAATTATGCACTTTTAGAACAAACTTGCCTGATGGCTCAAGAATTTCAACACCAAGCGCGGACCATAATGGTCGACCGACAGCTTGAACAAGAGAAACACTGCAGTAACGCAACAGAAAGGTTAGCGCTGCAAGCTATCCATAACAGCAAACTATGCAAACATTGCTGAGCAGTGGTTCAGCCTTTGCTGAAACCTTCACCTTGTGATACAGGAAGAATTTTTCAACAAAAAAAATTGGATTCAGGAAAGACACGATGACAACAAGACACAGGCCAAGCTTTTCATCCATCAACCATAGGATTGTGTGGTCCTAATTCAGTGGTTTTCCTACTTAGGATTGCTCTTTCAAGCAAGCCTAACTATAGCCAAAGAAAAAGTGTAATGCTATCGAAATCAAGAATAATATGGAAGCCAGCACATCCAGTGATTTCTCAGGTTGCCCAGAAAATACAAGCGATAAGTGTCACATCAAACAAAAGAAAGACCTTTAATGAGAATTAGAGAAGACAAGAAAAGTGGGAAGAACAAACCATATATAGAACAAGCCATCCATATAATGTTTGTAAACCCTACCCAACAGCTCAACTTGCAAAATTCCACCAATGCAAAGAACAGGCTCTGGAAGTTCAAACTTCTGCAAGCAATTTTCCTGTTCACGAAGAAGAGATGATAATCAGAGCTTCCCCTGAGATACACTGGAAAAGACATAACCACTCAAAGACAAATAGATGATAACCAAACTATTAAAAAAGAGCCAAGAGTGTATGCCTGTATGCTTGAGTGTGTTTGAAGGAGATAATACATTGCTCCCCCTTCATGGTCTTAAAAGTACAGCCATATTATTAGCAACAATGTTTTCCGTTACTCCTCATGAGGAGTTTAAACTACATGATACTAAAAGAAGATTAAATCCTATGAATGATTTTTTATTCTTTTGTGAAATGGACTCCCAAAATAGAACATATCCATGGTTAAAAGGCTGGTTGTCTGGTTATCAGTAACATGACAAGCATTGTGACCATACCCTACTCCTCCATAAAAATAGAAAGCATTTCAAACTTCATATTCAGGATCTAAACCAAAGTTAGCTTGTGAAATGAATTTTCAGTTAGTGATGCAATATACTGGAATTGGCAGTAATGACTATTGCCTCATAATAGAGAACTATGAACTCGCAATCAAGCATAGCAACAGAACATTCCAAAAAGGTCTTATTCTAACAGTAGTAGGGCAGGAATTATCCAGAACAAAAGAGTCATGGTTGATTTTTCTATATGGTATGAAGAATGAAGTGAAGTTAAATATATAGTAAGGAACACACTTGGGGCAATGCTTCAACCAATTTCCTCAATCTTCTAGGGTTGGCAATTTAATAATTATACCCACAATTAAAAGAGAAAAAGATTGAAAACAGTGCAATTCAGCTTACCTGAGCCATTGGAAACTCCGGGGATGTGTAAGTCCACAAGAACTTGTCATCTAGACAACAATCTAAAGGCTCACCTATGGGATCATGTAGAGGAACTTTGGCATGTCCCATCCTAAATCGCACAGCTTTAGCAGA
>JANZLD010000004.1:3121794-3135065 GCA_026413575.1 Erythroxylum carthagenense
ATTTATTAGCAATTAATCCTCACAAATTTTAAATATTTATTTTATTTATTTTTATTATTAATATATTTATTAAATACGATAGATAAATATAAGATTACATTTTTTCGCCTATTTTTTTTAGTAAGACATTGGATATTATTACTCGAAGAAATTTAACAAGAAAGAGGGAGGATTAAAAAGCCACTCCTGTCGATCCACACTTGAACGTGTGTCAGCAATTAAGTTGTGTGCAACAACATTCGCAGATCAATGAACAAAAGAGACATTCACATGAACCATCTATGACAAAAAAAGCTTTATAATCATCTATCACTAAGCCAAAATTAGAATTATCAATATAAGAAGCAGCATTAACTTCTTTTGCTACTTCTAAGCAATCTGTATCCAGCAGAACTGGTGACCAAGAATTTGCTATTATCTAATTCAATGCTTCCTTTACTCCCACTGCTTCAGCATCTCTAGCACATAAAGCTCCATCTTTAACTATATTCTTAGTAGCTATAAATCTGCTCTCCGAGCTCCGGACAATCAGGCCAATACCAAACTACATATCTAATAAGGCGATAATAATATTGACATTTAACTTCAAAACTCCCACCTACGGCGGACTCCAATGTACAACTCCGAGAGTCCCGCCTAGTTGAGTGATAGTCAAATCCAAATTTTAATGCATACGTGGTATACAATTTTTAAGCATCACCAACGAAGGTATCTTAATTGCTGACAGACATCTTTCGTTAACATCTTATCCTTAATACTCTTTCGTAAGTAAAACAACGGATTAGAATAGACTTTTATTATTTAAATAAAATAAAAGCCTAACAAAACGACCTCGCTTAATCGCATACTCTGGACGACTTGACGTGGCGGGCCCTTTAAAATGACTATCTTTTCTTTTCTAAGTCCAAAGGAAAAAGCTTAAAATCAAAATGAGCATCTCACATCAATTTAGTTATTGAAGTTCTGTACCCTAACCCCCAAATTCAATCAGCTCGCGATGGAAGCCGACGACGAGATTTACGCAAACGGCGGGGACGATTCGAGCCGGAAGCCGATAATCAGCGGGGAGCAGCTCGACATCGAAGCGTATGCCGGACTTTACACTGGAAGAACGAAGATTGTGAGGCTTCTATTCATCGCCGATCACACCGACAACACAACGATGCAGTTGGAAGCTTTGCGCATGGCCTACGACGAGATCAAGAAAGGCGAGAACACTCAGCTGTTTCGAGAAGTTGTGCAGAAGATTGACGGCCGATTAGGGCCCAAGTACTCGATGGATAACAGGTGGTGCGATGCGGTTGATCGCAGAGCTGAACAGAGAAAGGAGAGGCTTGAAAATGAACTTAATGCTTACAAAGTAAAAGAGAAAACAATTTTGATTTTGGTTTTGTTTATTGTTAAGAGTTTTTCCACGTTGACCCTTGTTTGTGTTTCTTGCAGACGAATTTGATCAAGGAGAGCATAAGAATGGGATTTAATGATTTTGGAGACTTCTACTATGCTCATGGCTTGCTTGGGGATGCTTTTAAGAGCTATGTTAAAACTCGTGATTATTGCACTACGACAAAGCACATTATCTATATGTGTATGAGTGCGATTCTAGTTAGTATTGAGATGGGTCAGTTTACTCATGTAACAAGCTATGTTGGCAAAGCAGAGCAAACACCCGAGGCTTTGGACCCCATTTCTGTTTCTAAGCTACGATGTGCTGCGGGATTGGCTCATTTGGAGTCTAAAAAGTACAAGCTTGCAGCGAGGAAGGTTTGTTTAGCTCGTGTACTTTCAAGTTTTTCATTTGGTGATTTTGCTGATTTTGATGTTGCTTATTTCTTCAATTTTATGCTTTTGGACATGTAGATAGAGTTCAATATTAGTGAGACAATGGTTCAGCAATTTGGTGGAATATTTACCAAGAGATTGCTTGAGTAATTTGATGATTGATGTACTATTTGAAGTTAAAGGGCGGTTATAGTACTGTTGAAATCAAGTTTAAGCCCATCTGCTTTCCTCCATTTTTGCTTGAACTGGATAGTTCAAATACAGCCAGAACTTCATCTCTGCCTTTCTCATGGGGATATAACATGTTTCATTTTATGCAGTTTCTTGAAGTGGGTCCTGAGTTAGGGAATTCTTATAATGAAGTTATTGCTTCTCAAGATGTCGCAACTTATGGAGGACTTTGTGCACTTGCAAGTTTAGACCGCTCAGAGCTGAAGGTATTCATGTTAAACATCTTTATTACCGTCACTCTCTTCTACCTGCTAATCATGTTTGTGAAAGGATTTATTATTGGCTCTTCAAGTGTACTTTTTTCAATGATTTTTTATTGGCAGGCCAAAGTTATTGACAATGTAAACTTCCGCAATTTCTTGGAGTTGGTACCTGAAGTGAGAGAACTTATTCATGACTTCTACTCGAGGTGCCTTTTTATGATGTTGACTGGTTGCTTTCATGTTGATTATTGTGTTCTGTCGTTTGACCTTTTGATATACTTTTTCATGATGCATCAGACATAATTTCAAGATTTATTACTGTAGTTATGAAACTATGGTTTGCTAGATTTGTAGGGAAAGTTCTTGCGTAATTACTTCTTTGTGGCACCCAGTATTAATGGATTGGTTGTCAATTGATTTAGTTCAATCCATTAATACTGAACTAAAAGTAAGGTTGCTTGATGATATCTTATCTGTTAGCAGCCTACATATGCTAGTGTTGTTGGTAAGTGAAGACGCCCTCTTTGGATTTATGCGATTCTCACTTCATTTCCGCTATTGAAAAGTAATGCGGCTGCTATCTTTCCACCTTTTATTTATACTTCTTGATATTTTCATCAAAATTATTTCACTTCCATGATTATGTCAATGATATGAATTTCCAGCAATTTTTCTTAAGTTCTGGTATATTTTCTCCATCTTTTGCTTGATTTTCACATGAAATGCGTTGTCAACAGCACTGCAAATATAGGAAATATCAAAGCGCTCCCTTGTAATACAAGTTTCTTTTTTTCCATGTTTCTGTTGCAGCCGTTATGCTTCTTGCCTGGATTATCTGGAAAACCTCAAAGCAAACCTGTTACTTGATATCCATTTGCATGATCACGTTGAGGTGCTGTATGATCAAATCCGTTGTAAAGCACTCATTCAGTATACACACCCATTTCTGTCTGTCGATTTACGAATGATGGCTAATGCTTTCAAAACAACTGTTGCTGGATTAGAGAAAGAACTTGAAGCCTTGATTACTGACAATCAAATACAGGTTGGTTGCGCTGTCTCTTTTGTTGCCTTTTACTAGATGGGTATCCGCCTTGCATAGATTATATATTGTGAGAGAGAACTTGCATGGAAGTGAGAAACAGTGAAAAGATTATACATCATGTCTTATAGACTGTCCTTAGGGCATGAATTACTGTTACATTCAAGAAATACTTGTAAGATCTATGATGCTTATGCAGGCTCGGATCGACTCACACAACAAAATTCTATACGCACGGCATGCAGATCAAAGGAATGCAACTTTTCAACGCGTTCTACAGACTGGCAGCGAATTCGAACGGGATGTTCGAGCGATGCTACTGAGGGCGAATCTTATTAAGCATGAATACAATCTCAGATCTAGGAAACATTGATTTTACATTTGAGCTCATGAGTGGTTAAACATGGTCAAATTCTTTTTCACAAGGTTTATTTTATGGTGCTCTATTTCAATTAACCATAGTTCCCAAATCCCAACAAGTTTGGAAGTCAAAAAGTTTGATATATTTGGATGGTGAGGATTGTAGGATACATATGGCGATAGTGAACCACTTGTGGCGGTCTTGTATATACTTGGGAGTTTATATGAGCATTTTGCAGTAATCCTTTTTTTATAATTGTTTATCTGCAAGCTCCATCTAATTCTTCTTCGGTCTTCATCTTCGATTGTTATAGTCTTTATATATATTTTAAAATATTTTTACAGTAAGTAAAATATAAAAAATAATTTTTCTTATTTTAATATCGCTTTCATTTTGTATTTGTTGAGTGTAAAAATGGTTATAGGGGAGCTGAAGTTCGGTTAAATTTGAGTTACACAGTTCGAGTTTGGTTAAAATGATATTATTTTTGTTTCTTAAGATGAAACATCAGATCTTTGAAATCTTTTTTTTTATATTAACCCACGAGATACCTTAAAAAGATTCCAATTGTGAGAAAGCATTTTAAGTTATCTCTTTTTATATTAATTTTTACTTAGATTGATTTCTACTTGAGGTTAGTTTGTAAGGGGTATAGTGTTGGTTAAACAAATTTTTTTATTTTCAGAAATTGAACTCGAGATTTTTAATTAAGGGATGATAGCTTTTAAATTAGGTCTTTGAAATCTTTTAAATTAGGTCTGGAACAATTTGGATTGTCATCCTAATTGGAGTTTGTGAAACACAGCTGTTGCTACATTCACCCATACATCCGTCACCATGGGTAACACCTTTAAGTTTCCACTCACATCTTAAAGAAGACTCATTGATACTGTAATCCAGCCTGTCTGTGGCTGAGAAGCTCCAAGCTTTCAGTTCTTCGATTCCCTAATCTTCAAATCCCCAACCAGACAGACCACGACGAAAGCAAAGCTGTAGTTGGATCACAAAAGTGCAGCCACCCCATTTAACCTTACGAAATGGGACACCACGTCCACCAGAATCCCCTTTCATCTAACAGAAACCCTAAACAATGGAGGCCTATCGACATAGTATCTGCTGCATTCTTCGGACTAGTGATTTTCTTCCTCCTTCTAGTCTTCACTCCGCTAGGCGACCCCCTTGCAGCCTCTGGCCGCCAAACGTTGCTTCTCTCCACTATGGACCCACGTCAGCGAGAGCGCTTGGTCCAACTGATCGAGACCAGTCGCCATACTCAGCCAATCGAAGCTTGTGGTGCGGATTATGTTGATCACATGCCGTGTGAAGATCCCAGACGCAATAGTCAGCTTAGTAGGGAAATGAATTACTACAGAGAGCGTCACTGCCCGTTGCCCGACGAAACCCCTCTTTGCTTGGTCCCTCCACCCAATGGATATAGAATTCCTGTCCATTGGCCTGAAAGTTTGCATAAGGTGTGTTTTCTTTTGATTAACTGGGACTGGGTTTTTCAGGTAATGTGGAAAAGTAGAGTGAAATTTAAGAAATGAGGTTGCTTTTTGGATATTTAAGCCAAGTGCCTTTAGAAGCTGTGTGAATTTGTGTATTTATGTTATCATTCAAATCGTTTGGCTTGTAGGTGGACCACTGATCACGTATAGTTGGTTTTTTGTAGAAAATTTTGGAAAGTTCAAGGGTTTTGAGTAGACCCCCACCTATAACTACTTGGTCCGCTTTAGCTTAAGTCTCTCCATTGGGATCCGGTTTCAGTGGACCTGAAATTGTTTTATGTTGCTGTACTGGATTTACAAACAGTGGAGAAAAAACATACATCCCCAACGCAATGAAAATTCTGCCTTTTGTCCCCTTTATATGTTCTTCTATGCGTGTTCCTTGAATGGGCGATGGTTTATGACTTTATGTGTAATGTGTTAATGTTCAGATTTGGCATTCGAACATGCCATACAACAAGATTGCAGACAGGAAAGGTCACCAGGGTTGGATGAAAGAGGATGGAGATTATTTTATATTCCCTGGTGGCGGAACGATGTTTCCAGATGGTGCCATACCTTACATTGAAAAACTTGGACAGTACATCCCTATCAGTGGTGGTGTTCTGAGGACTGCACTTGATATGGGATGTGGGGTAGGAACTGCCTTTCATTATCATAGTTTTAGCTCTAAATTTTGTTAGATGTACGAAGTTTCTCACATATAATCATCTAGCAGGTTGCTAGTTGGGGGGGATATTTGCTAGAAAAAGGGATTTTAACCATCTCTTTTGCACCAAGAGATTCACACAAAGCGCAAATACAATTTGCTTTGGAGAGGGGAATTCCAGCATTGGTTGCCATGCTTGGCACACGCAGACTGCCATTTCCTGCATTCTCATTTGACCTAGTGCACTGTTCTCGCTGTCTCATTCCTTTTACTGCCTATAGTTAGTTTTCTGGCCTGTTACCTTGAATATGTTTGCTTCTGCAATCTCTTGCTACTAGCTCTTACCAAGAAGAAATCTGACTTTGCAGATGCATCTTATTTCATTGAAGTCAATCGGTTACTTCGTCCAGGAGGGTACTTGGTCATATCTGGTCCGCCTGTACAGTGGGCTAAACAGGACAAAGAATGGGCAGATCTCCAGGGTGTGGCAAGAGCATTATGTTATGAGCTGATTGCTGTAGATGGAAACACGGTCATTTGGAAAAAGCCTACTGAAGATTCATGTCTGCCTAACCAAAACGAATTTGGACTTGCTTTGTGTGACAATTCAGATGAACCAAGTCAGGCATGGTAATCTCTTGGCAAAGGATCCATTGTTTGTGGAAACTCTTACACAAAATGGAAATAATTATTAAACAAAGTGAAATAATTATTTCCATTTTGTTTCAACATTGATGTTATCCATTGCATGTTCTTTTAGGTGTCTAATCAAAAGATGCTTATGAAAATTTTGTAGATTGTTTCAACTATGAAAGTCCCAGTCTTTTTGTCTGACCCTTGTTTGTTGGATGATGTCCAGGAGAGAGTTTTGATTCAAGGAAATGTGTGAGTATCTTTTGATTATGGTGCAGGTACTACCAGCTAAAGAAATGTGTGAGTAGAGCATCTTCGGTTGAGGGACACTATGCCGTTGGGACAATTCCTAAGTGGCCACATAGGTTAATCAAAGCTCCTTCAAGAGCAATGCTCTTGAAAAATGGGATTGATTTGTTTGAGGCTGACACAAGACGTTGGGCCAGGCGAGTGGCTTACTATAAGAACAGTTTGAATGTGAAGCTAGGAACTTCAGCCATACGCAACGTATTGGATATGAATGCCTTTTTTGGTGGTTTTGCAGCAGCAATCATATCTGACCCTGTGTGGGTAATGAATGTTGTTCCTGCTCAAAAACTATCCACTCTAGATGTTATTTATGATCGAGGCCTCATTGGAGTCTACCATGATTGGTGAGTTAATTTCATCTGCAATTCATAGAACTGCCTTCCACTTGTGTCATTAATGACTATATTTAGATTATTTTCCAAGTCTGTTTGAGAGTGGCGTTGATATTGTATGAATTTGTGAAATAAATCTAGAAAGAGTAACCTCCAAGTCATAGCAAATGCTCGAAGTTCTTCCATATTACTCCTTTCTCTATGTCGTCTCTAGTTTATGATATTTCTGTAGGTCTGACCCTTTCTCATTATCCTGCACAGAGAAGCTTTATTTTTGACACAGTACTTTGTTGGTGGTTGTAGGTGTGAGCCTTTCTCAACATATCCCCGTACTTACGATCTTATCCATGTTGCTAGAATTGAATCCCTAATCAAAAGTTCTGATGGTGGCAGGAACAGGTAACTTCTACATCTTTCTGGTTTTTCATTTTCTCATCATTTAACATTTTGTGTGATTTACGACTGCATACATTCTAGCCATTTTTGTATCAATTAAATGCCTATATGTCATTTATGCCGGATAAATAAAAAAGAACTTCTTTATGTTGAAAATCATTAGAAGGGTATGTTGATTAATCACATCTGATATCTTCTGCAGATGTAATCTAGTGGATTTAGTAGTGGAAATGGACAGGATACTACGTCCAGAAGGAACAGTTTTGATTCGTGATTCTCCAGAAACCATTGATGAACTTGCTCGCATAGCTCATGCAGTGAGATGGACGGCCACCATACATGACAAAGAACCTGAATCTCATGGCAGAGAAAAGATTTTGGTCGCAACCAAATCCTTCTGGACCCTCTCTTTAGCATCCCACTGACATAACTTTATTCTTTTTAGTTTAGGCCTTCTTGCTTTTTCTTTTTATATAAAGCTTATATGACCACAAGCTGCAAATTTAAGTTTGCATTATTTATTAGAACTATTGAAAATCGTCATTGTACTCAAAAAGTTACCCAACTAAAATAAAGCATTTACTAAATGAGATAGGTGACACCCAAATTTTCTCAACGCATGAAAATTCTTTGTAAATGGAACAAATGACTTTGTAATTATCTAAAACTGGAGGGTATGTAAATTAAGAGTAGAGAAAGTTTATCCTTATTCCAAATTTTACCCTTTTTCTTTTCCTTGATTATGAATGCCTTGACAAGTTAGTCTAATTGTATTGTCCTAGGTACTAATCTTCTTTTAAGCTTTATTTGGACTTAAACCTTGATCGAGTTCGAATGCCAGAATTTAAGTTCGATCAAATTTAACTTGTTCTAGTGCAGGTTTCAGCTAATTTGTTATGATTGTTTGATTTAGGTTTAGACTAATTTATTATGATTGATTAGATTTGAAAACTTTGGTAAACTTTGAGCTTTGATTTTAAGTTAAATGAAGTTTATTGGATTTAATGGGTATTTGGAAACTTTCGAATTGATTTCATTAACGAATTGGATTAAATTATATTAATGAGATTGAAAAAATCTTAATTTACATAATTGAATTCGATTATATTGTTTTCATGTGACATTTTTACCTTGACTAAAAAGTAATTTTATTAAGTAATAAACATTTTTATTCTTAATTAAAAACTTCCAAGAAATTCCGAGTAACTTATGATCATACATTTACCATCAATCAAAAAGTACCGTAAGAGATACAGAATTCAATGGTTCCTATAAGTAAGAACGAAAAAACTGATTCAACCTCTTGAAAATTTATGGATGTAAAAGAGAATGATGAGGAAAAGGAAAAAACTGTGGTAGGTGCCAATTACTAGAGAAAGTGTTCTTCTTCTTCTTGATGGGAGGAGTTTCTTAAGGCTGCCTCAATTGAAGAGTAGTGAGATGGGAGGGGCTGTGTCAATTGAAGACTACGTCAGTTGAAGAGATAGGGTTATTGCATGGGTATTATTGAAAGAGTGATTTTTAACGTTTAAAAAGAAGAATTAAAGTCAGTTTGTAATTCAATTCTCGTAGTTTTTTAGCTAAATTGAATTTATAAAGAATGGTCGGTTTTAATTACATATGTGAATTAAACTCATCTTTTTTTTTTCTAAATAGTTGAATTGAATTCAATTCCTATGATTTCAAATAGGGTGTTATTTCTTGAATTGTGCTCCTATTAATTTATTATTCTTATTTGATAATAATTTTTATATGGGACTTAAAATAGCTAAACAATTTAAAAGCAAAATTTTAGAATCTTAATTTTAATTTTCTTAGATTAACCCTATAACCTAATTATATTAACTATTTGGGCCTATTGGACCGAGAATTGGTAGGTTGAACTCACAATTGGATGACCCAACGAGAAAGGAAGCCACAAACTTGGCCCATTTAGGGGAGCGAGGATAATTAATGACCGTCCGATCTGTAAATGAGTTAACGGGCGCGGGGTGACTTAATTAGGCGCGTGCGAACAATCACGGATCTGATGTGAGAGTGAGAGAGGGTTGTTCACGTGTAAGTCCATACAGCGGTGGGCCCGTACAAACACTTTCATTCTCTTCCTGTTCCCATCCCACAGGACAACGATGCAAATGTTAGAGGTTAACAACGGACCCCCAAACCCATTCCCCCCCTTCTTTTTAGGATAATGTCTATTGAACTACCCTTTTAAACCTTGTCATTGTAACCGATTTCACTTCCCATTGTTATGGTATTGTATAGTTATTGTTGTTGTCGTTTGTTATGTCTATGGGTTTTAGGTTTTAGGTTTTGGGTTTTAATTTAGTGTCAAAATTTTAAAATTTTTACTTTAGTGACCAACTTTTATAAATTGGTATAGATTAAGTTAAAATGTTTTTTAGTAGTTAATATATTAATATATATTATATTAAATGGATACGTTACATCAGTAAAATTAAATTTTTATCACGGTTTGACAAAATTAGTCACTAAATTAAAATTTAAAAAAGTTTGAGACTAAATTAAAACATTTTTAAAAGGTTAAATGCTTTTAAATATGTTATTCTTTCATTAAAATTTTTACTTAAAATGTATAATTTATAAATTAGTATGTACATTCTTAAAATTTTACTATTAAAAAAAGTTTTGAAATAACAAAATAAATGGTATTTTGTCTAATAATTTCTATTTGGATTATAAAATCTTACTCTTAAGTTTGTTCTTTAAATTGTGGTTCAATTGGCACTTTTAACAATCTAGAAGTTTGGACTTGACCTCTTATGAGAATTCCTGTGTGTGTTTTTATATACTAAAATGTTAGGTTTAAATGACGAATTTACTAAATAATTTATTAAGTGCACACAAGAGTTTAATTAATACCAAAATTAAAAGTATAGTCTTTATGAAAATAACTTAATTTGGTTACTAAACTTAATCAAATTTCATGCCAATTTAAAATAAAAATGATATTAATAAATATATAAAACTAATTAAGTTAGCCTCACACAACAACTTAAGCTATTGTGATAAAACGATCACTTAATATAGTATCAGAATCTGTTAATCTATGCAAGTTTTAAGCTCAAAGGGCTTTCACTTGAGAGAGTGTGTTAATGAATATATAAAACTAATTATGCTAGTCTTACATAATAACTTAAGCTATTGTGATGAAATAGTCACTTAACATAACTTGACTTAAAATTATATATAATCTAACTTTTCTTTTTATACGAGTCCGTAGATCTTTTGTAAATTGTAACAAAGGATTAGTAGAAAGTAAAGAGAGAAAGGCGGCTAGCGGTCAAGCTTTAATGTGAACCGGCAAGTGAAGGCGATGGTGGCTAGAAAATAACACTACCCCTTATTAATGCAACACCATTTGCAAAGATAGGGGTCGTTGTGGGGCTTTTGTATGTTGAAATTATGCACAAATCAATAACTCCATTATGGTCCAAAGAGGACTAAAGTTAACGAATCAAACTTGAGTTAATCGAGCTTTAGTTCCGACCGAAAAAGGGTCAACCGGAATGACTTATTCATTGCTAACCCTAAGGCTGTGGTCCTGAAAGATGGGAACGCCTGGCTCGTCTTGCCTGCCCAAATCTTCTCCTTTTAACATCTAACATGCATTTCACGAAGCTTTGAGTTGTGTACTTTGGACTTTGGCATGTTAATAGTAACGGAAGATTCAGAAGTTTGAGAAAAACCTATATCTTGTGTTTGATGGGGAGATTGGTTCGAGTGTGTATCACGCATTTGTGAAGTCTATTACATTTTACTTTACAATTATTACGAAAGAGTTGTAATTTAATTCAAGTTTTGAAGAAATGCTTGATTAGAAATATTAATATGATAAATTTTGTAAGTTCTAATTGAATCAAGTTGATATTAATTCATTAATTTGTTAAATAATTTATTATAAATGTATAATTTGCGGGTTATTAAATAGTTTACATATATTTAAGCACCGAAATTATGTATAATAAATTAACTGATTAAATTTAAGTTGATTGAGTTTTGGGTAATAATTTAAACTTTTTTTAAATGATGATATTTTAATTAAATATTCTAGAACAACATTGATTTTATTTGTAAACTTAAGAAAATTAATAATAAATTGACTTTATTTTGTAAAATAGAATTAAAAATTGTTGAAAGTTGGTCTTATTTAATTTGACTCGAAAAATAAACATTTAAGTTTAGGGATGATATTTAGATCTGGCTTGATTAGAGATCGAAAGGTCAAATACGAGCTGATTAGGCTTTAGGTCGAGCTTTGAATTCGAAATTTTCACAAAATTAGGTTTTAATTTGGGTTACTCAAGTTTAACTCGACCCGAAGTCTAATATATATATATATATAAATATTATTTATTATTTTTAATTTAAAAATATATAAAAATCAAACCCGACCCACCTTACCCATTGCTATCCTTGTATGAACATAAAATTTGTTTTATATGCACATCAACATCATTTCCGTATAATGTCAATGTGACCCAAGATAGGAGTAGAGGGCGTTGAATTGGTAATCCATACAAATGCGTAAAAGTGATAAATTAGTCATTTTTAATATAAAAATTTTAAATTTCATTATAACTTAAATTTAAAAAACTAAATATAAAAGATAAAACTTAATTTCATTTTTTAATACGATCTCAAATTTCAATGAACTCAAATCTAAATTTAACATTTCAATTTGACCATAATTATAATTAAATTCAATGATTAGAAAACTCAATCAGTTTTCTAATCATTTAATTGATTTAACAGAAAAATCTTGAAACGTTAATATTTCAGTTTAATTTATTTTAATAATTATCGTTATTAAAAATTGATGAATTTTTTAATTAACGGTTAAATTTTAATAAATTAATAAATTTTTATAAACTAAAATTGATCAATTAATTTTTATTTTACCATTTGTTTTTCGATTAAATTTCAAGTTCTTTGATAGTTAACGACAATCTCTTCCAATCGTATGTTAAATTTTTAAATTTTATTTAATCTTTAAATAAGTTTACAAAAGTTTAATACTGATTAAATCTTAAAATTCTTATTTTATCGATATTTGAATTTTAAAATATTGATTAAATTCATAATTTATTTTAAAAAATATCCAAATCAAGTTACCAACCAAGTCCCAATGCTAATTCTAGGTGGTGTGAAATCGAGGAGTAGAGTCAAACTAAAAATGGCCCCAAATCAAGGTGTTGTCTAGTTGTAATGCTCCATATGAGACAATACCATTTTGGCATTATTCACTTTTCCGGACCACATTTGTGTACTTATTACATTGTCAAAGCCAACTTATGTAGTCGAAAATGGCCATATTCATATATTTCTTGACAACTGTACACTCATTTTTCGGTGATGTCTAGGTCCAACCATGGCTTCCATCTTCCCTATTTCAGTCAGATCATTGATTTGGGGATGGCACGAGTAGTTGAATTGCTTTTCCAAGCACCTTCAATCACTTTAAGTTTGATCAGCGGTCTTCTATAGGGTTGACAAAGCTTGCCGTCCTGAAGTTAATGAGCTTAGTTTGAGTCAATCAAGCGTAAGTCAAGCTCGGACTTTTCTTTTTCTGATTATAGGGTTCAAACCGAGTTTGACCCAAAATTTTTTAAACCGTCCTCGTCGTTACATTTATTCTAAAGTTTTGCAGTAAAACGGAGTCTAAAGAAATCTGCTAGTACGCAACCTTATCCTTATATAATAAAAAAGTTATTTTCAATAGGCCCATATAAAAAAATAACGATATAGATTAAAAGACTAAATAAGTAAAAATGACATACAAAATATTTTAAAAAATAAAATTA
>JANZLD010000004.1:3135165-3147530 GCA_026413575.1 Erythroxylum carthagenense
TCCAAGTTTGATCGAACGAGAGCATCAAACCCGAATATAAAATTTTGGGTTCAATTCGGGATGCCTCTAGTCTTTGAAACTTTTTATGAATTATTTTAATAATAGTAATTTAATTTATTATAAATCCTTTAGATTGAATTACTTATTGATATATCTAAAACTTATTTTAAATTTGATTTTAAATAAAAATGTATTAAAATTTAGAATTAGAAGGATAACAAAATCATTAAATTTTGGTTATATTAAATAATGAAAATAATATATAACTAAATTGTATTAAAAGATTACTCATAATTTATTATCTTAAAATTAATAATTTATTCAATTTATAATTTTCATTAACTGAACTTAATATTGTATTAAAATGTATTTAATATTATGTTTTATATTGAATCAATAATTATTATAACAATTGTAGTCCAAAATTAATAAAAATGTATAATTAAAAATATTAGTTAATATTGGATTATTATTTTTATAATTTTATACAATTTTCACTGTCTCCTTTTCGTATAAAAATTGACAAGATGTCTTATATTAAGCATAAAATTTTAGATTTTCCCAGGGATAACGAAGCATTTCATAATATAAACAAAAAATAGAAATAGAAAATATTAAAACTTTTGTTAATCTTTTTCAATATTTTAAAACCGGAATATAAGTTAAACTGATAACATAAGAGGTATAAGGCTTAAAAGGTTTAACTAATATTAAATCTATGGATGACAATGGATTTTTAATCCGATTAATATCTGCACCACCTGACCCCAAAAAATAGACATGAAGGTTTAAAAAATATATTTTAAATAGATACTAAAAAATAGATGTAGATATGGGTCTATTGATAACCTAAACCGATAGATACCCATACCCTATCCTTTTTTATTAACTATATTTTTTATTTTTCTTGAATATTTATGGTTAAATATAATAAAATATTAATATTTCTTGAGAACAAACAACTTTAAAATTTCCATTTTACTCATCAGTCCTCACCTTTTTTATCATATATTTATATTTCTTATAGGATGATAATAATGCAAATGATACGAAGATGGAGTTTTAAATGTTGTAAAGTACACACAAAGACAATTTGAAACTTTGAATATTTCTGTTTTTGTTCCAGTTCTTGATTGTGAAAAATATATGTTGTCTTTAAATTAGACATTATGATTTTTATTATTATAATTTTATGAATTTTTAAGACACACAAATCAAAATCTTAACTTATTATTATTAAAGTAAATTTGATTTTAAACATTTGAAAAAACTGGTTTTTATATTTTCTATTTAGAAGTTATATTTTTATGTGCTAGAAACTCGGTGGATATTCAAAAACTGACCAATCCAATGAATTTAAATATGGGTAGCAAATCATAAAAACCGATGAATTTTAAATGGATAATAGATTGAGTCATAAAAAAAGATATAGATATAAGTAGAGTAATACCCGAACCGAACCCTATCCATTGTCATCCTTAAACTTAAGGCTTAAAAAATTTAACTAATATTAAATCGTTATTAAACAAAGTTATTAATTAATTAAAATTAACAACTAATTAATAAATTAGTCGATCTTAAAATAATAAGAATTATTAAAATTAATCGAACTAAAAATTTAAAAATTATTGCAATAAAACCCATCAAAGCGATTAAAATTTTCAAGTCAACTAAGGTCTTATACTTACCATGAGATAACATTTTCGTAATAATTCTACATAATTGAGTGCCAATAATTGTCGCCACCAATTATTGAAGGATGCCCAGTTCATTTAATTTTGTCTTTTTAAAGAAAAAATTAACTCCAACATTAATTAATCACTAAACATAAAAATTTAAGTAAGAAAAGAAATAATGCGATATTACAATTAATTTCAATTATAACAAATGCTTGTCTATTTCTATTTTATTAGTTTTTGTTTCTTATCCCTCACATCCTAAAAAAGAAAGGTGATTGTCAATTTTGGAAGGTAGAAGCCAAAGAAGCAAAATCTACTTTCTTAAAATGGTGAACAAACTCAAAAAAGGTGGTAATGGAGTTTTTGCTCACCAACCAAGTCAATGTAATAAGCCACCTAATTAATATACCCACGAATAAGTACTCTTTATTATGCTCGGTTCGACTCGACTCGTATTATGTACGAAACAGAATTAAAATAAGATTATTAAAATATAAGTATCGGAAAAGTTTCGTAATATACAGCCTTATTTATTAATAAATTATTATTAGAATTTAATAATTTATTATTATATACATAAAAATAAAGATTGAAATTTTTATATTCATTCTCATGTAACTTTTTTCTCTTATATTTTGTTAAATTTTTATTATTTTATAATTCTAAAAAATAAAAATAAAATATTAAAAATAAAAAGCCAAATTTATTTGTATAATTATCAAAAAGCATGATTAAGGACATTAGAATTTAATATTTGAACTATGAACTATTAAATCCACTTTCGGTCACATGTGGATTATAAAGTACAAAGGAAAAGTTTGAAGCTTTTTAGTTACTTAGACGAAGACTGAGTGATGAACAGTGTTTCAGAAAAGGTGAATAAAAAAAGCGAGTGTATGGTATGGGATCTGAACTCTGAAGAACACATTACAGATTACACACCTGTGAGAAAAAGGGAAGTGAAATTGGTTTTTCACTTGGTCTGTCATTATAAGAAAAGGTCAAAAAAGGATCTTTTCATCGGTACATCGGTATTCACAGAGAAAGTGTTCAGTGAGTGATGAGTGAGGGAGAGGGGTAGAGAGAAGAGGGATTAAGAGTCAACCGGCCCTTTTGGAGTTGTGTATTTGTAAGGCTTCGAATAGTCCACATATGGCGCTTTATCTTCACCTTTTCTCATAATTTGTTTTCTGGGCTTTTGTCTGTGACTTTGTTCCCACTCGCTCGTCTTCCTTCCTTCTCTCTCTTCTTTCTTTATATGTTTGCAGAATCTTTGAGCTTCAGCGCCTTTTTGGTTTCAAGCTTAGTGTATAGTAAAAGCATGCAGGGTGAACGAGATAGCCCTTGTTAACCCAGAAGTAGGGGTTTCGTTTCTGATAAAACTATAGTGACTGTTTCTTGTGTAAAGTGCCCTTTTTGCAGAGAGGTGTCAAGAGGGTTTTAGAGTGAGAGAGAGGGACAGAGAACGAAGAGCTAAGCAGGGGGAGTTAAAAGGTGTTTGCTTGCCTTCTTTCTCTTTCTTTCTCTCTTCAAAGATTGTATCTTGTGCAGAGGAAGTTGGAGACATTTGGATAAAACCATCCTTCTGTCTCCTCTGCCTCTCTCTAAATCTTTTCTCTTTTTTTTGTGCTTTTGCTTGATAACCCTTTTGGGATGTTACAGTGTTGCATGATTAATGAGAAGTGGAAATCAAATCTGCCATTGAAATGTTCGTCTTCAAAGGCTGTTTATAGATTGTAAAGAAGGGTTCTTTTTGTGTGAAAGAGTGAGAAGACAGAAGAGAAAGGAGAGAAAAGAAGAGCTAAGTTAATGAGTTTTGGGGGTTTTCTTGACAGTGGTAGTCCCGGCGGTGGGGGAGCAGGAATAGTGGCAGATATACCGTACAGCAACAACATGACCACCGGTGCAGCTGCTCAGCCACGACTTATCTCGCCGTCGACTCTAACCAAATCCATGTTCAACTCTCCTGGACTCTCTCTTGCTCTTGTACGATGCGAACATTTTTGTTCTCTTTTCTTACTGATCTGGAGCTTTTTCCATTTCGATTTGTTGATACTAAAGTTCTCTTCGTTTATGTTCATCAGCAACAACCGAGTGTAGATGGCCAAAGTGAAGTGGCTAGAGTGGCTGAGAACTTCGAGCCTAGTCTGGGAAGGAGGAGTAGAGAGGAGGAACATGAGAGCAGATCTGGGAGTGATAACCTGGACGGAGCTTCTGGTGATGATCAAGATGCAGCCGACAATCCTCCAAGAAAGAAGAGATACCACCGACACACTCCTCAACAAATCCAGGAGCTTGAAGCGTAGGTTTTATGATCTTACGACAAGATTATGCAAACTAGTTTAGTTCACATGATCTTGCTCACCAAGTCATTCTCTTTTTTGGTTTTTTTTCTTTCTGTCAACAGTATGTTCAAGGAGTGTCCTCATCCGGATGAGAAACAAAGATTGGAGCTCAGCAAAAGACTTTCCTTGGAGACGAGGCAGGTCAAGTTCTGGTTTCAGAATCGGAGAACCCAGATGAAGGTAAGCTGATGAAGAATTACGATGCTTTTCAGGGCTTTTTTTTAGATAGAGGTGACTTTGACATTTATTTGTGTTAGACCCAAGTGGAACGGCATGAGAACACTCTACTCCGGCAAGAGAATGACAAACTTCGAGCTGAGAACATGACGATCAGAGATGCTATGAGAAACCCGATTTGCTCCAACTGCGGTGGTCCGGCTATAATTGGTGATATTTCACTGGAAGAGCAGCATTTGAGAATCGAAAATGCTCGATTAAAAGATGAGCTAGACCGAGTTTGTGCCCTTGCTGGGAAGTTCTTGGGTCGACCCATATCTTCACTAGCTTCACCACTTGGCCCTCCATTGCCAAACTCTAGCCTGGAACTTGGAGTTGGCAGCAACGGTTTCGGTGGTTTAAGCAGCGTGTCTTCAACTTTGCCATTAGGTCCTGATTTTGGTGGGATTTCATCTGCTTTGCCAGTAGTGGCTCCAACTAGGCCAGCGACCACCGGTGTCATGGGGCTGGATAGATCATTAGAGAGATCTATGTTCTTGGAGCTTGCCTTGGCTGCCATGGATGAACTGGTTAAGATGGCTCAGACTGACGAGCCACTTTGGATCAGAAGCTTGGAGGGTGGTAGGGAGGTGTTGAACCACGAAGAGTACATGAGAACTTTCACTCCTTGCATTGGTATGAAACCTAATGGCTTTGTTACTGACGCCTCTAGAGAGACTGGTATGGTAATCATCAACAGTTTAGCTCTTGTTGAGACTTTGATGGATTCGGTGAGCTATTCTATATCCTCCTTAAACCCTTCCTAATTGAAAAAAAAAACCCCTCAGTTTAGGTTTTGTTTTTAACTCTTTAACTTCTTCCTGATTTGCTTCTCTTGTATAGAATCGATGGGTAGATGTGTTTCCTTGTATGATTGCTAGGACTTCTACAACTGATGTTATATCCAGTGGAATGGGAGGAACCAGAAATGGTGCTCTTCAGCTGGTAAGTCCTGTCACTTCTAGTTGCAATTGAACCATCAATTGATGTTTTTGTTAACCATCTGAAACCTGAACTTGTTTAGATGCACGCTGAACTCCAAGTTCTATCTCCATTGGTTCCGGTTCGAGAGGTTAATTTCCTACGCTTCTGCAAGCAGCACGCTGAGGGTGTGTGGGCCGTAGTTGACGTATCGGTCGAAACTATCCGGGAAGCTGCTGCTGCACCAACATTTGGGAGCTGCAGGAGGCTTCCTTCTGGTTGTGTGGTGCAAGATATGCCTAATGGTTACTCCAAGGTAATAATCCAGAGCGCTGAGTCTTTAAATTAGTTTGTTTGCAAGTAGTAATCACTGTCATTTGTAGTTTCAGTTCAATGCATTTAACCTTGTTTGTCTGGTGATTACTCACCGTATCCCCACAGTGTCAGCTGTAAGTTTTTAGTCTTTCCAAGCATCCGAAGAAACCTTCACTGGTTTCAACAGCTAGGGTTGCTTAAACTATTGAGATCGTGATTACCTCAGTTTTGTCAATGGAAGCCTCCATTGTTGTTAAAAAATGCATTTGATGTTTCTATTCCGATCTTTGATGCTGTCTTGGGTTTTGGTTAAATTAATAATCCAAGACTGACTATTTTGTACACATTTGTGTGTACATCTCGATGCCACCTTCTAGGTTGTACTTTGTTCTTTCAAATCTTGGAAAAACCCTTAACTTATGGCACCTATTATTTTATGTTCCATGTCCAAGCTTGGGGCTAGTATTCAGGAGTAGACCTGGGTTATCAGGATTTGTTTATGTTTTCCAGAGTTTGACTGGTAGTTTGCCGTAATGTAGAGAAGCTTTTCAAGCTCGTGATCTTCTCAGGATTGTTTATGACTTGCAGGTTACTTGGGTTGAGCACGCAGAATACGATGAAAGCCAAATTCATGAGCTTTATCGACCATTGATAAGGTTCGGTATGGGGTTTGGAGCTCAACGATGGGTTGCGACCCTTCAACGCCAATGTGAATGTCTCGCCATTCTCATGTCCTCTGCTGTACCCGGTAGAGACCATCACGCAGGTTAAACATCACAAACTCTTAAGTCTTATCTACTACCATTTCTTTTTTTTTGGGGGGGTTTTCTAGGAAAGTTTTGATCTTTTTGATGTTTCAGCCATAACTGCGAGTGGTCGGAGAAGCATGTTGAAGCTGGCTCAGAGGATGACGGACAACTTCTGCGCCGGTGTCTGTGCCTCAACGGTGCACAAATGGAACAAGCTGAACGCAGGGAACGTAGATGAAGACGTCAGGGTCATGACCAGAAAGAGCGTGGACGATCCGGGCGAGCCACCCGGTATCGTGTTAAGCGCGGCCACCTCAGTTTGGCTGCCGGTTTCACCTCAAAAACTCTTCGATTTCCTCCGCGATGAACGGCTCAGAAGCGAGTGGGACATACTATCTAACGGTGGTCCTATGCAGGAAATGGCTCACATTGCGAAGGGTCAGGATCACGGCAACTGTGTTTCACTCCTACGTGCTAGTGTATGCCTCTCTCTCTCTCTCTCTCTCTCTAGATTCCTCGGTTTCACCATGTTCGAAAGTTTCTATGCCTTTTTTTTTTTGGGTTTCCGGGCAAAAGTCACATGAATCCATTGGTTTATCTGGCTCCAAGTAGTTTGTCACCATTAGATGATGAGAGTAAAAAGTAAAAAGATGAATCGGAAAGGACAAGACCAGAGCTTGGAAGGATCTGTTTGTGGCCAGAGAGGAGCAGATTTCAAGGACAGTTCTTGTTTTGTAAGCTTTTAAAAAGTCAAAATATACAAACACCTGTGACCTTTCTTTCTGAGACACTTCTGATCCTTCTGCTTGATTGATGGGATCCTCTGTAGAGACAGTGGCATTAGGTTAAAAAATGAAGGGAAGAAGAAGCAGTACAAGGGTTTTTCTTCCTTCTGTTCTTGATGATTTTGTTCGTCTTCTTCTTGTTCTTCAGGCCATGAACGCGAACCAGAGCAGCATGCTTATACTACAGGAGACTTGCATAGACGCGGCGGGGGCGCTTGTGGTGTACGCCCCCGTTGACATTCCAGCCATGAGCGTAGTGATGAACGGTGGGGATTCGGCTTACGTCGCGCTTCTTCCTTCGGGTTTCGCTATAGTCCCCGACGGCCCTGGTTCACGCGGCGCCCCAACGTCCAACGGTCCCAGTGGTAATAACAATCACAACACCACCGCTGGAGGTGGGTCCCAGAGGGTGAGCGGGTCGCTCCTGACAGTGGCGTTCCAGATATTGGTGAACAGCCTGCCTACGGCCAAGCTCACGGTGGAATCGGTGGCGACGGTCAACAACCTTATCTCATGCACTGTACAAAAAATCAAAGCAGCTCTCCAATGCGAAAGCTAAAAAGATCAGAGGATGGAAGGTTGGGTTTTTGGTGGAAAGGGCATGAAGAAGGGACGAGTTTGGTTAGTGTGTGGTTGGTGGGTGTTGAGTCAAGAACGAACCGCGCGTAGAAACTCCTTGCATGGTGGTAAGAGAGGACTCCATGGAAGCCGGAGAAGAGTAAGCTTTTGTCTATCTTAACACAAGGCAAGGGTGGTGGTTCGGGTATTGACTCAGGTTGACCCTAGGAAATATTAATATATTATTATTATTATTATTATTATTGAAGCCTTTTTCTTTCTTTTTTATCAACTTTAATTTGACACTAATGTCTTTTTCTGTTTTTTTTTTTAATTTTTGCAGTCGGATTCATGTTATTGTTATGAAACTGTTTTTAACTTTATTTTGAGCTTTTTGTACTTAATCTAACTCTGTTATAGTTAATTGAAAAAATACAAGATAGTTTGTAAATTACATATTTTTATATGTTTGTAAAAATAACTCAAAATTAAGTAGAGCAAGCAGTAAGGTTATAATGCAAATATCTTAATCTAGTCCGTTTTGAATTATAACTAATCTAATTGGTTTTTTAAAATTAAATAAGTCTTTTATTGAGTCCATTTTTTATTTATAGTAGTAACTAATGAATTTATTTAATAGGATGTGCTATTTTGTTTGTTAATATCATTGTTTTATTGTATAAACTAAACATTGTTTTTGAGGGGTATGTTAGAATTAAAGAATTTTAAATTGAGCACGATTAAACTAAATACTTAAGAGTGTAACTTTTGTAGTTTGAGATAAAGATTGATGTTTTATATTGCATCAAAAGTGTTTTTACACATCCAAAGTCTATCTTTCAAAGCAATTGAGAAGACATATTTATAGTTGGCTTCGGTAAACAGCGGATTGTATTAATTATTAATTAATTTTATCAGTAATTAGTTGATAGTTGATTATATTAACTAATTTAACCAGCGGATAATATCATTTATTTATTAAAAATATTTGATAAAATTAGCTGTTGATTTGTAAAATCACTTATGATAATGTGGTTTAAAACAATTATAAGTGTAAAATGACTTACGAGGATGTGATTTAAAAAAAATGTAAGGGCATGAATATTATATTTTTTAGTATTTTGTTGAATATTCTTATAAAAATTTAGATATTTAATTTACAAAAATTAAGTTTATAACTTTAATAACAATAACAATAATAATAATAATAATAATATTCTAATATTAAATTTTTAATTAAAATGAACGATGAAGCGAGCTACATCATGCTAGTATTTTTATATAATATGTATGAATTTTATTAATTAATTAATAAAAATATCTATAATTATAATATGATACAGATAAGATATGTATTATAATTCAAAAATTATGAAAAGATTGTATAATTAGTTTTTTACCTATTAATTATTGACTGATCATCCAAAAAGTTTATTTTATGGAGCTTTTAAAAATTAACTTATTCTGATTAAATAAGTTAACCAATAAGCTATTCGTTAAACACATCAATAGTCTTTTAAGGTAATCAAAAAGTTAACTTTTAGTCAAAAAGCAAAAAAACAACCAATAAACTGTTTGTCAAACACCTCCTTTAAATAGAAACATGTATCAAGAGTTTTATATAAGTAGACGATATCACTTGAACTCAAAGGTAAATTTTATTATTACACAATTAGGTTAGTCATATTCTATAAGGTAAAGTATAAGTTCATCAAACAAGTACATAGTCATAAATTAAAGATGACCGAGATGAGGATGTTCTTTATATGCGTAAGAAATAAGGTCAAAAATTTAATGATAAGAGACATTAAACGTGACTACTATTTAATGAAGAATTAAGATAAACAATATTTAGGTAGTTTAGGCGTATTATCGTGACTATCTAGTATAAATCTGTGAGAAGATTGTACTTAGGACTAAAGGATAAAAGGAAGACATAAGAATAACTAAAGAAAGGTAATTAAAAATGATATAACTATATTAAAATTTATTGAAAATGTGACTTTTAATAGAAAACTTTTACGTACGGAGACATGAGTTAAAGATCTAACGCAAATAGGTCACTCTTTTTGTTATAAATTTTTTAAACATTTTCTTTTGAATCTTATGTCTTGTTTTTGGTCTAAATGTTTAATGTATAATATTTCTCTCTTATTTATTTACTTATTTTATCTTTTATTTTTATGTCTATTTTATTTTTAATATAAATAAATAAATAAATAAAAATTTACTTTAAAACCTAGTTTACCGATAGACTTTCAATTTGGTTGAGATGGAGATTGTGTTCTACGCATGAGTAGGGGGGGCGTGGGGCATGATGTGAGAAGGGGGGGCGTTGGAAGGGCATTAAATGAGAGGTTCAGAAACTGTTGGGAGAGAGGGTAACTATCATTAAATGCCCTAGAATTGGCTTCGAGTGATATGCTTACGTGTACCCACCAATCAAACCTGTACACGTTCTTTTGGCTTGAGAGTGGACACGACTGAGTTAAGATAGAGAGGGAAATGAGGTCTGGGGGTTTGTTCGCGTTGTGAGGATGGTGACGACAATGGCGTTTTAGGGTCTGCTGCCTATCCTGACGATGATGCTCCTTCTGGTCAGTTTCTTTGGATTTTGGGATTGTGGCCAACGCGAAATCCCCAAATCTCCGCGATGCAGATGTAGATATGTGTTTATTATTGTTAATGTTTCAATAGCTTGTTTTCTCTAATGAAAATTCTAAAAATTAATTAAAATTTTATTAAATAAAAATTAATCATAATAAATTATTAAGTTAACAAATTGACAGATTAATTAATAAACTGATTAGTTTTTAACAGTAAGAGCTATTGAAATAAATCAAATTAAAAAGTTAAATTTTGAAAAAAAGACAATCGGGATAAAATTTTTACAATTTAATAAGCTAAATCGGTTTGATTTTTTAATAATTAATTATACGAAGAGTGAGGTGAGTTATTAATAATTTAAATATAAATTTAATTGAATTATTTAAAAAATAATATCGTGAGTTTTCAATCAATATTTTAAACTTTAGTTAAGTTTAAAATTCAATTAACTAGATTTAGTTTATTACTTTTAGAGTGAAATAAAACAAATCAAAGTTATCGAAATTACTTATTATTAATTTACATGTTTCCAACAAAATATTGAATTAATTAATTAGTCAAGCCAAAATAGAATTAAACAAATTTTTATAAAACAATTCAACTTTATTTCGGAATTTTGATTAAATTATTTAAAGTAATATCATTTAATGTAACGAATTTTTATCAATCTCTTAAACTCAAATTTAATTTAAATTTTGATTAATTAAATTTAATTTATTAATCTCATACTAAGTGCTTTTGTTTCTTCTTGTATTCTTACTACAAGCTTTTATTTCTTCCAAAACATTAGTTACCTCTTTCTTATTACAATAATTTCAGTGGTTGCACAGCCTTTTTGCTTGTGTATATGCTATATATATATGTATTACATAGCTAGTTCCTTTCTAGTTGATTATGCCGTTTAAGACACTTGTCTTTTTATACGTATTTGCAAATGTGTAAAAAGTACTTTCTGTATGTTTTTTAAATGTTAATTTTAAATTCATAATTTGTCATATCAACTTGAATTTTTATAAGAGAATGTCTTTGATCGTATTTATTGTAATTATTTATTTATTTATGTATTTATTGTAAATTTAATTATATAACGATTTAGTGAGTCAGTTTTATTTATTCACTTTTTTACTTGCATCACTCTTTTATTGTCACGTCTACAAGTGGGTTTATCGAAAACAATCTCTCTACCATATAGAGATAAGGCTGTATATTATCAAACCTCCTCAGATTCTTCTTTATTGTAGGACTTCAGATTTGATGTGACGATGATACTAAATCAAAATGAATTAAATATATCAATATTATTTACTTTTTTTTTCATTATAGGCCTGTTAAAAATAATCTCTTTATTAATTATGAATAAGGTTGTATGTTACGAGACTCCCTCAAATTTCACAATTTAGCAGATTTGGGCATTATAAAATAACATTATTTTATTTTAATTTATTTAATATGATATTGTTTTAGTTTTAATTCTCTTAAATTCATATATAATGACATAAATCAAACCTTGCTATTCCTTAACTAAAACCCTAACCCTATCCCCGACTGAAAAGGTGAATGACGATGGGGGAGGGATGGGCAAGATGGCCTCAAGTTCTCACAATTCCTGACAACACGAACAACTCACAGAAAGCGCCAGCTTTCTCCTCTCGTCATTCATGCAGGTGTATAGTAGTATAACTCGTGAGAATCACAGGGTTGTCTACTTAGGTAGGTGGAGACGAACGCCATTAAAGTCAAGACAAGGACAGCCTATCCTCCATAGCCAAACTCGCCCTGCTCTGGTCCCTCATCTCATCAATCTCTCTAACTCTCTCCATATAAACCTTCCAAATCAGTCTATCCCCCATTTACAAAAGTACGTGTATGTTCATATGACATGCAAATGGACTTCGAAAAGCTTACTTTGACTTGCTTTCATGGCTGCCCAAAACACACGTTCAAGTCTTCTATCATTATTTTATATTTGTAGCATTTCATCGCTATACCGGTGCGTCCAAAGATAGTTATGATAATTGAGGAACAGATATGAGAAAAAAGCAATGAGTTTCAATGAACTTTGTTGAACATTAATTGCAATGATTTTGATATGAAGATGACATTAAAAAAGAGAGTGTTGAGTCCATACACGGTTTCACGTACACACATGCAGAAGATAAGCAACGTTGAAGAGTCGTTAACAGAGTCGTA
>JANZLD010000004.1:3147630-3163757 GCA_026413575.1 Erythroxylum carthagenense
TATATGTATGAGCTCTCTGTTTCAACATTATTAAGACGTAATAAAAACAAGAGTTACGCTCTTCTCAAAGTTTTTCAGAGAGTTCCTTAGTTCGAGCATGAACCAACGGAAGACGAGGCGTTGGGAAGTAGACGGTGTTGAAAGTTATAAATACAAGAAAAGGATAGGAGGGGACGACGAAGTAACACTTTCCTGTAATAAATGTGTATAGGACCAATGACCTAATTTCATGTCTATTCCTATGCAAGTAAAGAATAATTAATCCATCTTACTTTTTTTTCTTTTAGATTATTTCTCAAACTTTGATACACATTCTTTATGAGCCAATGACCTAAAATTCGAAATATAATTTAAATTAATTTATGATAAATTAACAATTTAAAATTGAAAATTTAGGAGTGTCGTAATCAAGGATGAGCTTCGGATACCGGTTGCTCCTTTATTGTTAACAATAACAACAACACTTAGTATAAATTTTTACGGGACACAAAATTTGAAAAAATTTAATAACACGTAACTTTTTTCTTAAACAGTAAAGAGGTTTTTCCGAATAAAAGGATAAAAGTCAATTTTTAGATTTCATACCGTTAATTTCTCTATGAGTTTATAGATATAAAGTCCCCAGCAGCTTGTTGCTGTGGTGTAGTGGTTATCACGTTAGTCTTACACACTAAAGGTCCCCAGTTCGATCCTGGGCAGCAACATTTGACCTTTCCTTTTCCTTTCGTTTGCTTTCCGGCCTGACCAATGATTCAAAAGAGACCGAACCGAACATGGGAGTGATGAGCTCTAAGGAGTCAAAGAGTTAGACCATCTTGTGGTCCTCTTCTCTTCTGGCAGCCCATTAACATCACATCACATTTCACGGGTAAGCCTACCTAATTTGACCGTTCAAGTTCAACCCAATAAAAGGTCCAATGGACCCATTTTAACTCTTTTTTCAAACAGAGTTTTGAAGAACATCACAATTTCTTTAATGTCATATCATAGCTTTAAGTTATACCACATGTACATTTTTTTTTTATATATAAGTCATTTAGAAACAATTTCTCTATTAATTAAGAGTAAGATTATATATTATCAAATTTTTCTAAACTTCACATTTTAGTCAAATTTCTATTAGGTTGTTGTTGATATTATCATTATTGTCGTGTAGCGTTAAGTTATACCATATGGTGTGAATCATCAAGGTTGTTTATACAATGTCACAAACAAACATTTAGAGTACTATAATTATTTTAAAGATATATTTACACTAGAATTGACAAGGATGAAGAGTCTTAGTATGTAAAGAAAATTTTTAAAGTGAATTTAAGATAATTAACAATCGTGTTGTTTTCTTAGGGTTTATTGAAAACATCTTTATTAATCAAGAGTATCTGTGTACGATTAATGATTTCAACCAAATCAAAATCATAACTTGGATTTATTAAATAGTTTATCTAAAAGATATAATTAATAAATATTTTCAAAATTTTATTCATCTAAGTTTTTGACATGATATAACCAATTGCTTCCTTTACGCCTGAACATATTAACATATTATGTGTAACAAATTGTGCATGGCATATTAAACTTACTTTCCCATTAAAGCGTGTTAGCAGGAAAGATGGCAACGAGTTGACCCACAAGTTAATTTTGTAAATTTTTTAAAATAATTTTTAAAATTAAAAATATAAAATAATATTTTAATTAAATCTGAGCCTAGATTGCCCAGGCTTATTTGAGAGTAAATTCTTTTAAGTAAAACGATATTATTTTGTTTATAAAAGTTAGGCTTTGAACTAGTCTGAGCTAATTTGATCAATAATTTGGCTCAATGAAAACACCTTAATTGAGATCAAACGGGTCACTCAATTGTCATTTCTAGTTGGTAAAATTATTTGAATTTAATTCCAAATGCAATCCAATTTGACAAATACAATTTAAATTTAAGTCATATACTTTGAATTGTCATACTAAAATTTGATATGTTTGAATTATTAAATTCAAATTTGAATTTCTTGTCAAATTGAATTGATAAATGCAATATTTTAAAAATAAACTAGAAGGTGAATCAGTAAGATAAGGGGTTTAAGGTTTAAAAGGTTACACCAACATTAAATCGTTATAAAATCGTCTCAAAATTAAATAAATTAAACAATCTAAAATATGATTTAAAAAAATTATCTTTATTTATCAATTAATTTGAAGTTTAACTAAAAATATATTATTAAATAAAAATTAATTAATTTATTTTAATTTATAAAAAATTATTAATTTACAAAACTGATAGAATAATTAATAAATTGATTAATTTTTAACAATAATAATTGTTAAAGTAAAGCAAATTGAAAAATTACAAAAAAATAATCAGTAAATTAAAATATTAAAATTTTTACTATTAAAGTGGTCAAATTAATTAAACTAAAAGTTATAACTTGTAATGAGGATTCTTCAAACCCTCTATAATCACCACATTTTGCTGCGTTATTTTTCATACATTTGATAAGAACCGGTGGTTATGCTGTGACTCGAACACAAGACGTGGAGCTATACCCGGCTCATGCCTAAAACTCTGATGTCACTTGTATTAATGTTCGAACCCTCCATAAATAAATATGACAATAATATATATTTTTGAGGCTTAAAATTAAACATAGACCGCCGCGGTCAAACCCACCGAATATCCCGGTCACGTATCAATCTCTGTCTCATGTCTTAAGACAACCAGGACAGCCAAACACTTGAATTTAAATTTTAATATCACAAAATTGACCTCCATCATCTCCACTTCTGGCCGTATGATCCAGCATTATTATCGATCAACGGCCTGTAATTGAGGTTGGACCAAAGTTCTGAAGCATGGAATGATTGGCCCTGGCTCCATCTTTGACCAAAAAAAAAAAAAGAAAAAAGAAAACGCACACAGAAAAAGGAAAATCTAAAACTGAAAAAAGAGGGAGGTTGTTTTTTGTCTGCTTCGTTTTCTTCTTTTCCTCTCTCTCTCTCTCTATCTTTTTCTCTGTTAGCTTTGTTTTCGGGGGAGAAGAGAGAAGGCTGATTTTTAATTCTTTTCTTTGTTTTTTTTTGTGTTCCTTTCTGCTTCTATTTGATTCGTTTGTTTCGGTTATTTTTTTGGAAATTTTTCGGTTATTTTTTGTGGTTTCGTTCTCTGTTGGTTTGGGATTTGAAATTGGGAGTTAGGGTTTGTGGAAGGAGAGAAAGACAATGAATGTGATGCGTCGGTTGAAGAGCATTGCTTCTGGTCGTACCTCTATATCATCTGATCCTGTAAGTTCTGTTTTTTCAAAAAACGTTTTGTTTTGCTTTTTTTTTTTTTTTTGTAAATTTCATTCCAATGTCTGGTTGTTGGTTTTTTCAAAACCAGCGTAAATGATTAAAATCTGAATCAGGTAACAAGATTTTGAAATTTATTAGGGTTTAGTTAGTCAAAATGAAGATTGTTTGCTTCGTTTTCTTTTATTGTTTGATTGGCTCCCTTTTTCTTCGGGTGGCTGATTCGGGATCGATGATCGATCAAGTTAAGATCAGTTTTTGTTTATAGCCTCTTTGATTTTATTAGTTTATTGTTTTCTGATGTTCCGAGTCCTTCGTCATTTGTTTGGTTTTAAGAGTTGTTAAACGTGAAAGGAAATATATGGTGTCTTATTTAGATTATTAGTTGATGAGAGTAGTTAATGACGAGCTCAAGTTTAGTTGTGGTAGGTGATTAGTCAACCCGCAATTATTGATTCTTTAACTTCAAATTGTTAGTCTGTGTCTTCAATCTTTTTCATTCTCTGTTCTAATGAAGTAAAGTCAAGAGAGGGCAGGTCGGATGATAGACTCTAAAATAAGATTCTTTTGTTGGAATCATGTATTGATTGAAGTCCTAGCTGAAGTTAATCTTCATAATTTTTGTTATGAGCTGTTGGAAAATGAAATTTCAGCCAGCTTTTCTCTCAAGGTCAGAAAGCCACGAGTAATTTCTGCCGATTGCAGCTTGTCAACCCACCTTATGTTCATTGCCCAGTAATCGATGGACTTCTATTTGCCCCCTTGGTAACGAGTTTGCCTGTACAATTGCGCTGTTCCACAGGGTGGAGACTCTGGGACAAAGAGAGCTAAGGTTGATCAAGAAACAGAACAGATTGCTGCGGAAGCATACGTAGTTGATCGAAATGATACAAGTCATCATATGGCGTCCACGTCAATGAATGCAGCTGCAAGTACATCTGATCAATCTTTTGCAACAGTTACAGAGAAGTTGGGCTATGATCAGCTGCCAAAGGAAATGCATGAAATGAGAATCAGAGATGATAAAACCTCTAACCTTGACGAGAAGGTTGGTTTGTCAACCATTTTCTTTGAAGGAACCTAACAAGATTGTTTTCTCATGTAAAATAAATCATCTGGCTTGTTTCTTGTTGCAGAACTGTCAATGAGATTGTTTCTGTTGTTGTTTCTGAATTGGATAAATTTCCCGTGATGTGCTTTGTAGGATATGGAGGCTGCTGTTGTGAGTTGCAATGGAACTGAAACTGGTCAGATTATTGCAACTACTGTGGGTGGCCGAAATGGACAACCAAAGCAGGTATCTGATTACTTTATCTAAAAGTACTCTTGTACATCTATATTAATACCTGCACACTCTAGGATAGGGATGAGATATATGAACTCATTAAGATTATAATTAAGATTGTCCAAATTTCCATCAACTCGTGATTGGTTTATGGTTCTGTTTTTGATCACTGTGTAACAATAATGATGACATTTCCTTTTTGTTTCTTTTCTTCTTTTCTAGACAATTTCATATATGGCAGAGAGAGTAGTTGGGACAGGTTCATTCGGCGTTGTCTATAAGGTACTGAAATTTAATCAAGCATGATGCTTCTGGTTTTCTTGTTCCTTCTGCATCTTTTCAGGAATGTCATCATCTCCTCGTTATATGATTCTTCTTGTTTATAGGCAAAGTGCCTGGAGACTGATGAAGCAGTTGCAATAAAGAAAGTGTTGCAGGATAAGAGATACAAGAATAGAGAACTTCAGATCATGCGCATGCTTGACCATCCTAATGTTGTTCACCTGAATCATTTTTTCTTTTCAACTACTGAAAAAGATGAAGTATATCTTAACCTTGTCTTGGAATATATGGCTGAGACTGTTCATCGCGTTACAAGGCATTATAACAGGATGAGCCACCACGTGCCAATTATCTATGTGCAACTGTATACATACCAAGTAAGTCTAATAACATTTCATTGGCATGTTCTACTTTGTATATTTGCATTTCCTTTCTTCTGGAATCATTTTGTTCTCTTTTTGTAGATTTGTCGCGCTTTGAATTACTTGCATCATGTAATTGGTGTGTGCCATCGCGACATCAAGCCACAGAATTTACTGGTGAGCTTTTTTTGCTCTTTCTCCTTATCACTTGGAAGGTGATTTAAGAAATCCTTTTATCAATGGATTTCTTTCTACCACTTGATGCTTAGGATTTTGTCCCTCTGTTGTATACATTTGACATTACTATCCTGTGTCATTTTAGTCATGATAGAGAAATAACAGATTGAATTAATTTTTTTACATGCTTTTTGAGGATTGGATTTATTAAACATGCAATCATATCCATCAGTTTGTGAAGGGTTTAAAAACAAATTTTCTTTGCTTTGCCCTGAATCGTGCTCCCATGATTGGTGCAGTACCTGTGGAAAGTTCTGTGATTTTTTTGTTTGCTACACCTGTACTTTTCTTAATGGTTTTCCTGTCCCCTATATGTTAGTGAATGATAATTACTTGAGGCCTTGATGCATTCTGCAGGTCAATCCACAAACTCATCAGCTAAAGATATGTGATTTTGGGAGTGCAAAGATGCTGGTATGGTTCTTTGTTGTTATTTTGAGGAAAAGTTAAAATATATCCTTCATGTAGAAAACTGATTATATGCTTATTTGCCTACTTTTAGGTGCCAGGGGAACCCAACATCTCTTATATCTGTTCACGGTATTATAGGGCACCTGAACTTATATTTGGGGCCACAGAATATACTACTGCCATTGATATGTGGTCCGTTGGTTGTGTCCTGGCTGAACTGCTTCTTGGACAGGTGGGCTTCTATATGAGCATGTTATCTATCCAATTCTTCTTGAGTTGAATATGGGGGATGTCAACCTTATGCTGTCAAGTAGTTTTATCTTCGCAATAGAAATTTTAACATTCTCGCGCATGCAAGCCTATGGACTCTACACCAAAGATGTTTATTATGCTACATACACAATTTATCTAGCTTCTTTCTTTACAATCATGCATTCAGTAGTTCTAGCTTCTTTCTTTACAATCATGCATTCAGTAGTTCTAATGTACTTCGGCCAGTTGATAGGCAAATTACCAACTATTTTGTTATCTTTTGATGAATTTATTGTTTGGTTTGTGCAACTTTGATATGTGAGCTATTTTTGTATTTGTTTTCCTTTGGAATATAGCTAAGTAAATGCACGATAACATCTACTGGTTTGGATATTTTTGCAGCCGTTGTTTCCTGGGGAAAGTGGAGTTGATCAGTTGGTGGAAATCATCAAGGTTAACAGTTCTCCATATTTAGTTTTAGTTCTTTTTAATCTGACCTTTGTGCAACTTCTCAGCACTTTGTCTCATTTTGATATCTTAATTCAGGTTCTGGGTACTCCAACCCGAGAAGAGATAAAGTGCATGAATCCAAATTACACTGAATTCAAATTCCCCCAGATTAAAGCCCACCCCTGGCACAAGGTCCATAACTATATCAGAATGTCTTCGTCTTTTAGATGCTTGTTCAATAATTTCTCTGCAGGATAGCTAAGTTTTGTTAGAACCTCCAGATATTTCACAAACGTATGCCTGCTGAAGCAGTAGATCTTGTATCAAGACTACTCCAGTATTCTCCAAATTTACGTTGCACTGCTGTAAGAATTATTGTAGATTCATGAACAAATAATTAAGCTTCGCATGTACATTTACTATTGTACTTTTATTGAGGAACCACTGAAAAATAGTTTCCTGGTTTCAGTTGGAAGCATGTGCTCATCCCTTCTTCGATGATTTGAGAGACCCAAGTGCATGCTTACCTAATGGGCGAGCTCTACCTCCTCTATTCAATTTTACCGCTCAAGGTGAAGCCTTTGTGCCTTTTCTTTTAAACCATTTCACTGAAGACTGTTTCTCTTCGCATTACTGATGCAAGTAACCTGCAGAGTTGTGTGGCGCATCTGCTGAACTGCGTCAACGTCTCATTCCAGAGCATGCAAGAAAAGAGAACTGATAAACATCCCGGTAGGCAATGCAACCTTAATTTTTGGATGCTTAGTCACCCATGCAAGCCAATCCCCTGTTCCATGAGCCAACCATCTTTACACCCTTATTGGTTATTTAAGAGAAAAGCAGTCGTAAAGGAAATAAGGGTTGGTTGTTAGTGTCCAGTGACTGGTGGAGCTTCAGATGATATGCATCCAGTGAATGGGGAGTGGATTAGCTAGTAGGGCAGTACCACAACTTTGTTTGTCTGGATCTGGTGTGTTGGTGTAATGCCTTTGTAAAAGAATGAGTTGTAGCATATATTGTTACGGTGGTCCCACATAATAGGTTTTGGGCACCAGTGCTCATGCTGAATGGATCGTTTAGATTAATTAGGATGTTCCATTGTATATGTTGATTGCTTTACCTTTGATGGTGCAATGAAATGAAAAAAAAAAAAAAAAATCTGTGTGCAACTTTCAAGTAACAGTACCCTTTTTGATCCATATAGTTCTATCTGTAATGAGAATGCTCCACAACTCCCTTTACCAATAGTCTGCACAGGAACATTTTCCTTCCCTGAAGTGATGGAAACAATTTGAATCCCTCAAAATAATATAACGAGAATATACAGTGGAAATACATTTCATGGCAGTGTGACAGTCTCCACAAACCCTAAGATTCTTGAAGATACGAATTGGTGCGCCTCGTGGCAGACTGAGAATCCCAAAAGCAACAGCCAATTTCTCACTGTGGTATGATAGTCCGAGCTCCTTAGCTTCATCGTTTATGTCATGAAGCGCAGAGTTCATGTCTGGCACATAACCAGCTTTCCTGATCAACATCATAATCTCTTCAATCTTCAAATAGATATCAGCTGCCAATGGATGGCTTCTGTCCTCTGCAAAAAAGGTATGTACATTGCCATTTATCTCCATCCAACTGCACCCGGGCTCCTTTCGAATTCCTCGTGATCTCATCAGTCTTCTGATTCTTGCAGCATCTTCCCATCTACAAGCTTTAGAATACATGTTTGACAACATGACATAAGGCACAGAATTTCTGGGTTCTAATTCAAAGAGGTTCTTAGCTGCCTTCTCTCCTAAATCCAGCTCCCCATGGACTCTACATGCAGCAAGTAGTGCCTTCCATACAGTTGCATCAGGTTCTACAACCATCTGACTCATTAATTGTTGTGCCTCAACAAGTTTTCCTGAACGTGCGAAGAGGTCAATCATGCAAGCATAGTGCTCAGGACCTGGTTTAATCCCATAAACCTTATTCATTGTATCAAAGTAACGGCGACCTTTTTCAACAAGACCGGCATGGCTGCAAGCGAAAAGTAAGCCAACGAAAGCGACAGAATCTGGTCTTATACCGGCAGCAATCATTTGATCATAGAAACACACCGAGTCTTTTCCTCTACCATTTTGTGCATATCCAACTACCATAGCTGTCCAACTGATAACATCTCGAGTTCTCATGGATTCAAAAACTTGATTAGCATCTGTTATGCCTCCACATTTCGCATACATTGTGACGAGAGAATTATTGACTGATAAGGATGACCCAAGACCAGATCTGATCAGGATTGCATGAACTTGCAGCCCGAATTCTATAATTGTCAGCTCGGCGGAGGCACTCAAAACACTTGCAATAACAATCTGGTCAGGATGTATACCCTCAACCCTCATCTCACGAAATAGCTTGATAGCTTCTTCGTAAGCGCCATTATGCGCATATCCTGTAACTAAAGAGGTCCACGAGACGACATCTCTTTCGACCATCAGGTTAAACACAGTAAACGCACAATCTAGTTTTCCCTGTTTAGCATACATGTCCACTAGAGCATTGTTCACGAGCTTGAATCCCCCAAAACCAGTTTTGATGATCAAGCAGTGGACACACTCTGCATTTTCCTTGTCCTCCATGAATGCAAGGGAGTTCAACACAGATGGGTATGTAAAGTTATCAAGTTTCATGTTTCTTGCATGCATTTTCCGGAACCAAGACACTGCTTCTCTTCCAAACCCATTCCTTGCACACCCTACGATCATGGAGTTCCAAGATATCTCATCATCAACCTCCATGCACTCCAATACCCTCTTCGCACTGTCCACGTCCCTGCATTTTGCATACATATCAATCAATGTACTCTGAACAAAAATATTAGCATCAAAACCACTCTTAACTATACAACCATGAACCTGAACCCCAAAATCAGGAGCCGCAACTGCTCCGCAAGCCGTCAAAATGCTTGGAAAAGTGAATTGGTTAGACTCAAGTCCTTCAGCTCTCATATCCTGGAAACATTTGATCGCACTGAAACTTTCCCCATTTTGAGCATAGCCTGTAAGCATAGCAGTCCAAATTGCACAATTTTTTCTGTCAGCAACTGCCTCGAAGAGATACTCAGCTTCAGAAACACACTTGCACTTCGCATACGCATCAATTAGGGCAGTAACAACAAAAGCATTTTCACTAAATCCAGTCTTCGTGACGAACCCATGAATTTGCTCTCCTCTTTGTAGAGAACCCGTCTCAGAACACAGCCGAAGAACACTTCCCAACGTGTACTGTGTCGGCCTTTCTCCTTTAAGCTGCATTTCACAAAACAGCTCAAAAGCTTCATTCTCATAACCATATCTACAATATCCAGATATTAGACCCGACCAAGTGATCGAACTCTTCACTTTGGCCTCGCGAAAAAGTCTGTCGGCTTCCGTTAACCTCCCTGCATTGGCATAAGCGGCAATCATAGTGTTCCAAGCAAACTCATCCTTGTCAGGACATTGGTCGAACATCTGGCGTGCTTCCTGAATACGTCCCAATTTGGACAAACCATTGAGACGGCGATTGAATTCAACGTTCCAATCACAAAAGGCGCTCGATTTAGCAACAGCGACGGAATGCAAATACTGGGTCGTCTTTATTTGACGAATAAAACAACAAGAACGAATCAAAATTCGAACTTTACGCATAACCAACTTTATCCTCGTACAGGCTCAGAAGGTTCAAACTTCAGAGAGCGCTATTTGGTTTTACCTTCTTCCATTAGCACATGGCTGAGTCAGGAATTGATTTCGGCGGAGAGTAGCTTGGAGGAGTTACGAGGCGAGAATGTGATCCGACAGGACAGATAGACCCGGAACTCCAGATAATTTAATGCAAGACAAAACAAACAGGTGTCCCCTTCTCGCTTTAGTATTCAAACAGGTCCCCATTTAAAGTCATTACAAGATTTGTCTTTGGCTAAAATGGCACCCACTTGTCAGATCAACCATATTTGCGGAGGAGCCATCTCTTCTTCTTCTTACAGCATTTTTAATTCTCTCACGTTAGTATAAGAAGAATCGGGAGAATCAAATCCACACAAGATCATGATATGATATAACTGTCTCTGTCGTACATACCAAATCATTCCACAGATTTCCATATATATATATATGCGTATGTATGTATTTAGTTCTACGGAATTCGAATAGTTTTATCTCCGTGATTTTCCGATACGAAATGCACGCTCCTGCCTCCGGCATCGACGACACCTCACCTCTCCTCAGGAGCCGCCGCCGCCAGCCACAGCCCCTCCGTTGCGCGGCTGCCCGCTTTCTCCGGCAAGCGAGCAGCCGACGGATGTTACTTCGCGAGCCCTCCGTTCGGGTCCGGGAAAACGCGGCGGAGCAGCTTGAGGAGAGACAGAGCGATTGGGCCTACTCGACGCCTATAATTGCTCTCGATTTGCTGTGGAATTTGGCGTTCATGGTGGTTGCTGTGGTGGTCTTAGGGTTTAGCGTGAAGGAGAGTCCTGTGGTGCCTCTGAGGTTGTGGGTAATTGGGTATGTTTTGCAGTGTTTCTTTCATGTTGTTTGTGTGGTTCACGAGTATAGAAGGAGGCGTGAAGAAAGGAATGTGAGCGAGAGTTGGGGGATTGGAAATTCCAGCTATGGGTCAGTGAGTGATGGAGGGAATTCGATCGATTATGGGACTTGGCAACGAGGCAGTGACGAAGAGACTAAGTAAGGTTTTGACTTTTGCGTTTCTTATTGTTGTTTATCGAGTGTTTGTGAAAATGTCGAGTCGGACAAAAAGTGTCAATTTTCAAACCTCGTGGTAGTTAAAGTTAGGAAGCTTTGGTGTTACTGTTATGCATTCTTATCTTTAATCAAAGAAGAAAAATGAGAACTTTCCCTGTTAGGGAGTGGCTGAAGTAGTAGAACATGAGGAACACTTGTCTTGGATTCGCGTTTGCTGCACTTCTTATGACTTCTTGCGAAAAGGCGTGGATTGGCTTTCTAATATGTGATTTGTAGGCTGTTGCATGCACCTTAAACTTTTGTGCTATTAGGAATCCTTTATTGGGTTGCTTGAACTGAGAGGTGATATAAGGGATTTAAGATGTGGTGGTCCTTGTTTGTTGCAGTATTACGAAGCAACTGGAATCTGCAAATACGATGTTTTCGTTTATCTGGTGGATCATTGGGTTCTACTGGGTTTTCTCTTGTTATCAAACTCTGAAGCATGATTCACCTCAGCTTTACTGGTTTGTTTAATTTCACTCTTTCAGCATTCTGGTTTTGTCTAAAAGAAACATTCCCTTTTTTCTGCAAGTTTATTGAATTGATAATTGGTTTCCTTTGCAGGATTTGTGCTTCATTCCTTTTTCTTGATGTTGTCTTCATAATTATCTGTATAGTTATTGCATGTCTGATTGGTCTTGCTATATGCTGCTGCCTTCCTTGTATACTTGGCGTCTTAAATGCAATGGCAGATCGGGTAATTTCCTTTCTCTGGTTCTCTTTTAAGACATTGCAATGGATGGAGAACGCCCAAATTAATTGCTAATTGTATGTTTGGCTCGAGCGTAACTGGGGAGTCTAGGAGCTAATTGCAGTTTTGAAAAGTACACAAATCTTATGCTAAAGAGTTTGCATTTCGCTGGGTCTATATAATGGGAAAATAGTAGGGCATCTACTCATGAATATTAATGTTCAGATTTGTAAGTAGTTGAACTTGGTGAATAATCTTTGCATCAAGTCTTTGATCTTGTTTGCTTTTGGTTCTGCTCATTTTGGATGATTAAGTTGTTTTAAGTGATTGGCATCTTGAAACTGGAAATATTGAAATTTATTCACCTTATTAGATAAAGTTCAAGATCAACTTTGTTTACGTTATGGGATGATATGGCTGCAATTGTTTAATGTTTGAGTATAGGGGTACTTGGATCTTATGTTTGGTATCAAATCTACTGTTAGGTTGCTCAATAGGAGGTCTACAAAATCTGAGGCAAATCCTTACATTGATAAAATTATCCATCTATTCCTCTTTCGGACTATGAGATATGCATAAATCTGTCAAAAACATCTGTAATAACTTTATTTGACATTCACCACTAATTTTGAATTAGGTGGGAGCAACTAAAGAGGAGATCGATCAATTGCCAAACTTCAACTTCTGCCGGATAGGGGACGTTGAAAAGGTTAATGGTGAAATTCAAGAATCTTTTGGAGGGATTATGACTGAATGTAACACAACTACACCTGCCAAACGTCTTCTTTCTCATGAGGATGCTGTAAGTGGTTGAATCACAGAAATGTTGTTATTAGTATGTACTACATATCGCTCGCTTAGCTGATCTAGACCAAATCTTGGGTGCTGATATAGCCAACTTGTGAATTGTATTAGAGAAAGACAATTAATAATCACTGGAGACACCATGACTTGCAGCCTGCACGAAATGAAGCTCGGTGGCACAATTCCATTCAGGGCCATGGGATCCTTGTACAGATTCTTGGTGGCAGAACCAAGCTTCACTTAGTTGGAAATTCTCTCTTTTACCTTCCTGCTAGTTATTGGCAATCCTGAAATTTTATTTATAGCTGTAAAATGCCATGAAGCTGCCGTTCATTGTACCAAAACTATGCTCCGACTTAGGTGCTGTCCTGTTTCTTCTCACCTTCGGCCTTGTTATGTGATAAATCTGGCATCTTGAGAGCTTAATGGATCTTGAAATCTTTCTGCATTTTAATGCCACGGTGCCCCTTTGTCTTGCACGCTTTTCTCCAGCTGCCTATGACATAACCTTTGTTCTAAACTACAGGAATGTTGCATTTGCCTCTCAGCTTATGACGACGGAGCTGAACTTCGTGAGCTTCCGTGTTGCCATCATTTCCATTCTATGTGCATAGACAAATGGCTTCACATTAACGCAACCTGCCCGCTATGCAAGCTCAACATTTTGAAACCCAGCAACCTCAGCGGTATTGACAGAGTGTAGCGGAATCAGATTCAGTCTGTGGGGTTTAGTACCCATTTTCAATCCTAAGTTTTCCCTTCAGCATCTCCTTGGCATCAACACAATTTGACAGAGGTGCCATTCTTGACAAGAGCAACCTCAGGAGATATTCCGCCAGAGGGCTTCTTTTGTCTTTATTGGGATTAATGTACATGTTCCTGCAAGTATATAACTTTAGCGGGGAAGTAAATGACATATAGGGAATAGCCTAGTCTGCTAATGATATATGTAGACACCATTTCAGTATTTCTGAAATAACTCACAAGACTAGAACAACGCTGGAATATGTAGACACCATTTCAGTATTTCTGAAGTAACTCACAAGACTAGAACAACACTGGAATATGTAGACACCATTTCAGTATTTCTGAAATAACTCACAAGACTTTAGAACAAAGCTGGAACGTTTTCAGTTTCTGTCAATACTCGTAAGAACTGGTTGACACTGCAAAATTGTATACTTTGAGAAGAGAAATCGATTATTTCGTGTTAAAAGGGAAAATGTTAATATTGAGCTCAGATGCGCTTATATTCATCCGGAAATCAGATGGTTGTGATGAGCCCTACCCATCACGTGGGCGCAATTGTCCTCACAGCTCACCGTGCACCAGCCGGGAATCGAACCCGGGTCTGTACCGTGGCAGGGTACTATTCTACCACTAGACCACTGGTGCTTCGTGCCACCTTCTCGTGTCAAGATTTAAATAATCCTTTAACACTAAAGTCTACATCCAATTTCCAGTCTACCAAAATTGATCAGGTCTGGCCAAAAATTCTAAATTCAAACACAAAAAGACATTTTTTTTTCTTTTGTTTGAATTTAGAATTTTGTTGGTTAAAAATTTAATTCTTTTATATTACTATTCTTACTCTTTTTGGAATTGATTTAGTCTAACAAGGCATGAAAAACAAAGGAGTCCGATAGTGGTTGTAAGCTTGGAATGATGAGCAACAGTTGTGTTTGAAAAGTTGAAGAGCGTGAGAAACATTAAAGGAGAGGAGACGAATTGAATGCGTCTTTGGTACAGGGTCTGAGGTTGTTGTCCTAACATGTTCTTGTCTTCTATCACTACGAAACTTCATCCGCAGATCATGGAAGTCAATGTCTGCGATATTCGTAGGTTCCCACTCGAATCCCATGTCTTTGTTTGATTCATTTTCTGAATTGAACGTGGGGAGGGGAGTTCCGATGATGTTACCTTCTTTCTCTGGATGTAATGTTGATGACCAAGGGAAGTAGTAACTGGGTTTTATGAAAAATAACTCCAAAGCTGAAATAAGACCAGCCATTGTGTCAAATCCAAAGCTGGTTTGTCAATTCATAGAAGAGGAATATTCATTGTTTTAGGTTTCCATAGTCTCTTGGACTTTGGTTATTTGAAGGACGTAGGGATGGGAGTAAAGACTAGGGACGTAGTTCTGTTGTATTTATTTTAAAATAAAAAATGTAGATTGGGTCGGGTAGAGTAGGACTTGATCCGAACTCGGGGTCGAGGAGAAGCTGTCGGATTGGACCCAAGATTAGAGATGACAATGCTAGCCCTCGCCAAATTTGTAAAAATAATTTTTTACAAGTAAAAAATATAATAATTTATTTTTTTAATTAGATCGAGGTCTGAGCTATTCAGGTCTAGGCTTACCCGATATTCAACTCTTCTAAATAAAACGATGTTATTTTATTTAAAATAATTAAGTTTTAAGCTATTATAGGATTGGGCAGAAGTTCTTGGCTGAGCTTGGGATTGGGTGAACCTGACCTATTTTCGCTAGTAAAGAAATGCCGAATGTGTAAATAAAAATTAGCTTGATTTAAGAATAGTATTTTGAGTCTGCCGGGTGTTTTGTAAATTTTATTGTGATTGACAAAAATATGAAAAATTTAAATTTATACATCAAAATGTCTTTTTTTAAATAAAGGATGTTGCGTTGGGAGTCAAGATACATTAAATTTATAAATAACAATTAATTCGATTTAGGAATGATAATTCGGACGATTACAAGTTTTTGTCGTCATCGATAAAAATTGAAAATTTTTAAATTTACAAATTAAAAAATGTCGGTTTTAGTAATTATACCAGAACGATCCTATTTTTCTTCATTTAAACCTAGATCAAAGCTTAATCAACTGAATTTATTGGTTTCATATCTGATTTAGTCCAATTGAATTTCATTTTCGTTGAATTAATGACGAAATATCATTTGAATTTCACATTAAATCAAACTCTTAATTACCAACAATTTGAATGTCAGATTTCTAAGCTGACAAAGAATGTTTGAATACATTGAATGTTGATGCCTTCCATTCAATTCATAACCAACTAGGAGTAAAAAGCTTATTTTTTCTAAAAGAAAAAAATAATTTAATTAATATATAAATTAAAGTTCATCAACTTTGAAATAATTGTATACTGAAGTACATATCGGACTTGGCCTTTCTATCTGATAGTGATAAAATTACGTACTATATTGAGTTTTTTCAAATTTTGGATTTCTTTGTAATTGTCATTGGGTGGTGTTGATGTTATTGTTAATAACCAATTTTAAAGTGTTTAACTTTTTAATTTTAAATTTTGGTGTATAAATT
>JANZLD010000004.1:3189224-3203740 GCA_026413575.1 Erythroxylum carthagenense
TATATTTTGTGTAAAGTAATAAATAAGTTAAATTTAATTATTTAGTCAATTATATAAATAAATCAATTTGTGAAAAGAATATAAAAGGAAAAAGTAAAAAAGTACATGGCTAAAATTGTCTTTTTGTAATTTGGATGCAATGAATAATAACACACCAAATTTTTTGATGTTTTGGTGTCTTGGTTAGAGAAGATTTTTTGCACCAAAACACCAAATTTGGTGTCTTGGTTGGAGATGGCCTAAGGCGTTGCAAGGGAAAAGGTTTGAATACTTGCAAAAAGTTGGATTATGACAATACTCCTGGAGGAATATGTTGGTGTCTTATGCATCGTGTAAATCAAGAAAAAGTTAGAAGCAGTTAGAAGTTAGTCTCTGCAAAGTCTATTAACAAATGTTGACAGCCAAAGTGTATAAATACAAAAAAGAGAGTAAATGAAATATACTTTTTATTCTTTTCATATACTATAATCTTCTACGGTCTACAAATATACATATACGTATTCATAAAATAAGAATTTACTTACACTATCTTCTTCTACGGTCTACAAATATACATATACGTATTCATAAAATAAGAATTTACTTACACTATCTTCTTCTGTTTACTTTCTGCCATTTACACTTTTTACAAAAGTCTGACATCACGTTGCAAAATGTAACCATGAGTGTCAAAAAGAGTGAGCCGGTTGCCCATGTGCAGTGGATGGCAGGTGGTTTAATTTAAAAAAAAAAAGAAAGAGAGATGGAGTTCAACCATGTGCACCACGGCAAACAGGAATCCCCATCACCACTCCGCCGTCATGGCGACCAGCGCCGACGGGCACTCCCATCGCTGACTTCGACGACGAAGCACACGGTTTCGATTTATTATTTCTTGTAACTGGAGCCGGACTCCCATGGTCGGAGACCTTTATGGAAAGATTAACAATACCATTTTTGTCACCCTTCTCGTTCTTCAGTCGATAACTCAAGATGTGTTCGTAACTCTCCGGCGCCGAACGGTATTTCCCTAAGAAATCAGAAGCCGGTACGTCCACGGTACCAATAACTCTGTCCACAGGTCCAACCCTGCACAGCACTTGAAGGGTTATGAACCGAGCGTGCATTGGCATAACCATTACCAGCTTCTCGTTCCATGAAGGAGAGCTTCCTCCTTCAAAGTCTGCCTTTGTGGATTTGTTGTTAAAAGGGTCGGTCTTCACTACAAGAAAGGTGTTTCTTTTCACTGGTTTTTTATCAAGACTCAACTTTTCTGCAGAGAAGATGACGATCTCTAGGGTGAAGAACGCCATAGATATAAAGTAGAACGCCAATCACTTTACTTGTGAAGAGAAGAAAAGAGTAAGATGACGAGCGCTTTAACTGAGGCTTAGTCGTTTCTTTAAATGCGATGAGAGCCGGCGTGTTTACGGCTACGAAAAGGACATGGCGAAGCCCGAGTGGTCTCTGACGTGTGATGTGATCGATTGTTAGCTGAGGAGCGTTGGATAGTTGAGAGACATACCACGTGTCGTTGTATTGTAGCGTGTTTCAACTTCAACGTTTGTCAAGGTTTTAAATTATAATATAAATGGAGGATTAGAATGGTTACAGCTGTAAGCAATAATTGCTATAAAATATGATAACTATGTATGGAGGGTAATATAAGGAAAAATGAAAGCTATATTTATTTTTATATAAACATATTAGAAAAAGAAGATGTGTTTTAACTTTTAAGTGAAAACCACATAAAAAAGCTACCTATTTCAATTTTTAATTTATCATTACTTTTTAATATATTAATATTTAAAGGGTGGTTCCAACTTCGAAGAAAACCAGACAGCTTGCCTTTCTTGTTTGACCTCTAAAATTTGCAGCTGCCTGTGAAACCTGCTAGAAGAATTTGATTTAGTTCGGGACTGTTGAGTAAACACCTATTCTTTTGGTTTGTAAGAGCTTTTAGCTGTTGATTTTATCTTAACTAATTAGCAATATTTGTGGTATGTTCTTTTTCTTTCTTGTTATTTGTAAGGCTATTAAAAGCCACGTTCAGTTTCATTAAGATGATCACTTAAAATCCCAATTGCATATGTGTCTGGTTTAGTTATTGTGAAAAAAAACACATGATTCTTCAAAAATCATCACTAAAACATTACAGATCAAGCTACAGAAGATGAGTCCAAGCAAAAGAAAAAGAAGAATAGCAGAGACATGAAATGGGTGAATCTCAAAAGTTACAAAGGAAGTTGTCTGAAGTCATTAATTCACCTAAGCCACTTTTGTTCAGACACACGTGAGGCACATTAAGCATAGCAAAAAACGCTGCACTTCATTTGGACATATATTAAAAGTATGATGGAAAGCATTTTGAGTAAGTCACGTGAACAAGGCTTGTGGTAGTGAATAAAGAAACCAAGGAAGAGTTTACGTATTCACGTGCATAACACATGCATACATGTGGACCCAGTCAAAAGCTTCAGAAAGAACAAGACCAAGAAAGATGGAGTCTTTAAAGCATTGACTTAGTCAAAGCTTATCCAACGGTAGTGATCTAAAAATCCTATAAATAGCCCAAGCCTCCAGCATTCAGATACAGAACAACACAGTTACAATTACAAACTATTGTATACATTTAATCATCCGGTTCAGAGAGAAAAATAGAGAGAGTGCTAAAATACCTATCAAAAGTGTACTAGTGAGTTTGTGAGAAACTCTTGCAGGTGTTTCAAGGAAACACTCAATCTCTTGTATACCTTTTTTTTTTTCCTGATCCTAACAAAACCAGTGTGTGTGATTGATCATTGGACGTAGATAGTTTTGCGCTATTAAACCAAGTACACCCTGTGTATTTTCTTTACTTTCTTGCAATCTTCCATCTCAGCAAAATCATATCCAAACAAAATTTTCATCAGTTAAGAAAGTATTATATAAAAACAATACAAAGTTTTCTAACAGTTATTCTACTACTAAACCTTACAATTGATATCAGAGCCTCCAATGGGCTTTGTAGAAAAGGAAGTAGCAATTTTCGAGTGATCAAACACAGAGAGTATGAGTGAAGACAAAACTTTAATAAAGATTCCTCACTTTGATGGTTACTATGATCACTTGAGTGAACAGATGGAAAATTTACTTAGAGCAAAGGGTCTATGGAGCTTGGTGGAGAATGGTTTTACATAGCCAGTAGATAGAACGAGATTGACTGAAGCATAACAGGTGCAACTTGAAGATGCTAAAACCAAAGATCACCAAGTCAAGCATTACCTCTTCCCGGCAATTGATCGAATGAAGCGGAAGTTCGGTGGAAATTTAAAAGTGAAAAAATCTCTTCTTAACGCATTAAGGAGAGAGTTTGAGGTTCTAGAGATGAAGGAGGATGAAACCATCATTGATTATTTTGCAAGAGTGATGATGGTTTCCAATAAGATGAGGAGCAATGGAAAAGATATGCCAGACAGAAAAATTATAGAAAAAATCCTGCGCACCCTAACTAAAAAATTTACATATGTTGTAGTATCCAACGATGAATTACAAAGTTCGTTAGTGGTGCATGAACAAAAATTTCGACGGCCCAGCAATGATGATGAGGATCAAGTTCTGAAAGTCGAAAGCTGGTCAGGAACAAGTAACAAAGGGAAAGGAACTTACAGAGAAAGAGGACGTAAAAGAGGAAGATCACCTTTCAACAAAGCAACCGTTGAATGTTATAAGTGTCATGACTTAGGTCATTTTCAATATGAATGTCCAAAATTGAATAAGGAAGCGAATTATGCAGAGCTAGAAGAAGTGGATGAATTGTTGTTAACGACCTATGTAGAACTGCATGAAGCAAAAAGGAGTGATGCGTGGTTTTTAGACTCTAGTTGCTCAAACCACATATGTGGACATGAAGGTATGTCTTTAAGCTTGGGCATAACCTTTACTCACACTGTCAAGCTTGGAAATAATACAAGAATGAAAGTTATTGGAAAGGGAGTTGTGAAATTAATTTTACAGGGAGTCTAGTACACTGTTGGTGATGTGTTTTGGGTACCCGAACTAAAAAATAATCTCTTGAGCATTGGACAGCTTCAAGAAAAAGGAGTAGTAGTGCTCTTCAAAGATGGTGTGTGCAGTATTTTTCATCGACAAAGTCATTTATGAGTGCAAACCGGATGTTCATTTTGCTTGCTGAACCATCTGCCACAACAAATGAAGGAAGATGCCTCAAAGTTTCAAACACAGATTAGTCAACACTTTGGCATTATCGTTATGGTCATCTCAGCTATAAAGGCTTACGTATCTTGAATCATAAAAACATTGTGGAAGGCTTACCAGAAATTGTAGCTCCAAGCACCACTTGTGAGGCATGTATGAAAGGCAAGCAACGTCGGACTCCAATAACTAAAAAAAGTCAGTGGAGAGCAATTGAAAAATTGAGTCTTGTTTATGCAGATTTATGTGGTCCTATTACACCAGCTTCGAATAGCCAAAAAAGGTATTTATTGTGCTTTATAAATGATTTTTCTAGGAAAGCATGGACTTATTTTCTCGTAGAAAAATCAGAAACATTTTGTCACTTTAAATGTTTCAAAATATTGGTGGAAAAGGAAATTGGAATGCCTATAAAATGCTTAAGAACAGATAGAGGAGGATAATTCAACTTTGCAGAGTTCAATGATTTTTGCAAACAACATGGAGTGAAACGACAATTGAGCACAGCTTATACTCCACAACAAAATGGAGTGGTCGAACGCAAAAATCGCACTGTGATGAACTTGGTAAGAGCTATGCTGACAGAGAAGAAAGTACCTAAGAATTTCTGGCCTGAAGCAGTCAAGTGGACAATTCACGTTTTGAATCGATCACCTACCCTTGCAGTAAAAGATATGACACCAGAAGAGGCTTGGAGCGGAGAGAAACCATTATTCAATTACTTCCGAGTTTTCGGATGTGTGGGACATGTTCATATTCCATATGCTAAGAGGAACAAACTTGAAGATAAAAGTGAGATCTGTGTTTTATTTGGAGCTAGTAGCGAATCCAAAGGGTATAGAATGTTTGATCTTGTAGCAAGAAAAATTATAGTGAGTCGTGATGTAGTTTTCGAAGAAGATCATGAATGGGATTGGAAAAATTTTGAAGGTGAACAACTAACGGAATTTGACTAGGGAAAAAATATTGAAATTGAAGAGAACATAGCTAAAGAAGGAGAAATCACAGAGGAGCTGATTGAACCAGCTTCACCGACTGAACCAACTGCTGAAATTAATTTTGAACCAGCTGCTGAAATTGATTTTCCAACAGTCACTGTACCAGATTTGGCAACAAGGGAGGGTAGAAATCGACGTCCACCTTTATGGTTAGCATATTATGTTTCTGGTGAAGGTTTGTCTGAAGAAGATGAAGCAAACATGGCATTCTTGATGATATTAGATCTTGCAAACTTTGAGGAAGATGTCAAAAGCCCAAAATGGAGATCGGCCATGGATGAAGAAATCAAATCCACTGAAAAAAATCAAACATGGCGCTTAGTGGTTCTACCCACTGGTGCAAAGAAAGTAGGAGTAAAATGGATTTATAAAACCAAGCTAAATGAGCTTGGAGAAGTTGACAAATACAAGGCGAGATTAGTGGTGAAAGGCTACACATAGGAGCATGGAATTGATTATACTGAAGTGTTTGCACCTGTGGCCAGAATGGATACTATGAGGATGATCATAGCTTTTGTGGCTCAAAAAGGCTGGAAACTTTATCAATTAGATGTCAAGTCAACTTTTCTACATGAGGAGTTGAAGGAAGATGTTTTCATAGAACAACCGAAAGGCTATGAGAGAAAGGGAAGTGAGCAGATAGTGTACAAGCTACAAAAGGCTCTTTATGGATTAAAACAAGCATCTAGGACTTGGTTTAGTCGAATAGAGTCCCACTTTATCAAAGAGGGATTCAAAAGTAGTTCCAGTAAGCAGACACTCTTTGTAAAGAGGAAAGGGGGTAAAATTCTTATTATGAGCATTTATGCTTATGATCTTTTGTTTACTGGTGATGATGAAGAATTATTGGTAGAATTTAAAAGTTCTATGAAGGAGGAGTTTGATATGACTCACTTAGGTCAGATGAGCTTTTTTCTTAGAATTGAGGTATTACAAAGATCATATAGTATTTTTAAATGTCAAATGAAGTATGCAGCTAAAGTTTTAAACCGATTTGGGATAGAGAATTACAATTCTGTTTGTAATCCCATTATCCCAGGACAAAAGATTGGCAAAGATGAAAATGGCACAAAGGTGGATGCAACTTTGTACAAGCAGATAGTGGGAAGTCTGATGTATCTCACAGCCACTCGTCCTGATCTCATGTTTGTTGTAAATCTGATTAGTCGTTTCATGGCATGTCCTACACAGTAACATTTTGGAGTAGTTAAAAGGGTCTTAAGGTACTTGAAAGGTACTGTGAACTATGGTGTGTTCTACAAAAAGGGAGGAGTAAGTGATTTGATTTGATTTACTGACAGTGATTATGCGAGCGACATGGAAGATAGAAAGAGTACTTTAGGCTACGTGTTTATAATGAGTGGAGGAGCAGTAGCATGGTCATCTTGAAAGCAGCAAATAGTCACCGTATCGACTACAGAACCTGAGTTTGTTGCAGCTGTTGCATGTGCTTGCCAAGCTATTTGGATGAGGAGGATACTTAAAGAAATTGGTCATTCACAAACGGAAGGAACAAAGCTAATGTGTGATAATGCTTCGACTATTAAGCTATCTAAAAATCCGGTTCTACATGGTCGTTCTAAGCACATAAGGGTAAGATTTTATTTTCTTAAGGATCTTACTAAAGAAGGAGCTATTAATTTACTGTTTTGTGGTACTCGAGATCAACTTGCTAATCTGTTGACAAAGCCTCTCAAGTTGGAAGCATTTCAGAAATTGCGTGAAGAACTTGGCATGTACATTGTTTCAGACTTAAACTAATTAGTTAGAAGCATTTCAGAAATTGTGTGAAGAACTTGGCGAACTTGGTGTGTACATTATTTTAGACTTGAACTAATTCTTGACAAAAGAAATAAGTTCAAGGGAGGGATTGTTAGAAGAATTTGATTCAGTCAAGGACTGTTGAATAAATACCTATTCTTTTGGGTTGTTAGAGTTTTTAGCTGTTGATTTTATCTTAACCACTTAGTGTTATTTGTGGTATGTTCTTTTTTCTTTCATGTTATTTGTAAAGAGATTAACAGCCACGTTGAGTTTCAATAAGATGATCACTTAAAGTCCCAATTGTTTATATGTCTAGTTTAGTTATTCTACTGCTAAACCTTACAAAACCGCACTCCAAAGTTTTGGGAACATCACTGTTCACACGACAAATCCCATTTCGTGTTGTGTTCTCTAAAATTTTGGTCAATCAGGGAGATAAAAACACGAAATACTACCATACGGTCATAGCAGCCAGAAGACGGAAAGTGCGCATTATCTCACTACAGGATGAAAATGGCAGCGGTAGTTCGATCCCAGCGAGTTTTCGTCATATAGCTAAGGCTTTCCTTGAAAAACTATGCATGACAGATCGTTCGACCCCTACGAAACTTTTACTCAACGACCTTTTTCCTTTACTCTCTCACAGGGCTACGAATGACCTGAAATGCCCAATTCTTCCTGAAGAAGTCAAGATGACTTTCTTTGATATGGTGCCTAATAGGACATTGGATGGGTTTAATGCTTTATTATTCCAATCCCAATGGGACATCATAGGGTCTTCTCTGATATGCTTTATCCAGAAAATTTTTAGATATGAAGTTTGGGAACCGGAGTTGAATCGTACTATTTTGATTCTCATACCAAAGATTCCCTCCCTAAAGTCGATCACGTAGTTAAGGCCTATCGCTTTGTGTTTAGTAATTTATAAAGCTATTACTAAGATTGTCGTTAACCGACTGAAGGCTTATCTAGATAACCTTATAGTCCCGAATCAATGCAGCTTTGTTCCAGGGAAATTGATTGTTGATAATATTATTATTGCCAAAGAGATAATCCTTACCATAAGAAGGAAATCAGGAAAGAAATGGATTCTTGCTATCAAGGTGGATCTAGAAAAATCTTACGATAGGCTTTCGTGGGACTTCATCTAAGACACCCGTGTAGATATAGGGCTTCCTGATTCATTGATCAAACTTATTATGAAGTGCGTTTCATCGATGTCTATACAAGTGAATTGGGACGGGGAACTTAGTGACGCATTTACTCCTTTTAGAGGTATTCAACAAGGGACCTGCTATGTCCTTATCTTTTCGTACTATGTATGGAACGACTGAGTCACTTAATCAATACTTTTATTTCACAAGGAAGTTGGAAGATTATTAAATTAAGCCAAAAAGGCCCCCCTTTATCGCACTTTTTTTTTACTGATGATCTCATTTTGTTTTCCGAAGCTTCATTCAACCAAGTCTCTATCATTCGCGACACCTTGAGTATGTTTAGTGTGGCCTCGGGGTAATGGGTTAGTCAAGACAAATCTTGTTGTTGTTACTATAAGATTGTCCACCATTTAGTAGCGCACATTTTGAGCAGAGAGTTGGGCTTTAAACAGATGGCAGACTTAGGATGCTATAGTGCCTTTGTTACATGAGAGAGTCGATAAAAGAACGTACCAATATCTAATTGACAAAGTGCAATAATGCCTCTTAGGATGGAAGGAAATTTGATCCAATCAGTTATATCTACTCTTCCTACGTTTACAATGCAGACGGTCTGTCTTCCTCGGAGTCTATGTGAAGATTTGGAGAAAATTATGCAAAATTTTATGTGGGGTTCTTCTACTGGCAATTGAAAGATTCACCTAGTTCACTAGGATAAAGTTTGCCAACCTAAAGAGCTGGGTGGTCTTGGTATTCGCAAAATTAGAGCCACCAATGATGCCTTACTTACAAAACTAGGATGGGCATTGCTTTCTAAGCCTAAAGCTTGATGGGTGCAAATTCTTTATGCTAAATACAATTTTGATGTCAACAACATCCCTTCTTCTATTAATGCTACTAGAGGCTCTATGATTTTGAAAAGTATCAAAGCTATCTGGCACAATGTGATACAAGGAATGAAATGGTTGATCTGTGATGGTTCCAAGGCTCGTTTTTGGCTGGATCCTTGGGTTGCAAATTTGGGACCTCTTCTATCCCATGCAAATGCTCCTATCCCCCAATCCGCCTTTGATCTGCATGTTCAACACTTCGTGGATAATACAGGTAATTAGATTTGGGATGAGTTCCAATCTCTGCTCCCTTCCTCTATTTACATGTCTATTGCGGGCACTTGTCCCCCCAAGCCTTATTTAGGGACTGATAAGCTGATCTGAGGACCATCGGAGACTGGTCAATTCACTACTGCATTGGCATGTTCTATGATTATGGAGCACATAAACTATTATTCTAGTGGATTTTGGAAGCAAGTGTGGCACTGCCCCGACCCTCAACACATTCACTTATTTATTTGGCTCCTCACGCAAGATCATCTACTCTCTAATCAACAACGCTTTCGCAAATGTCTAACTACGAGTGTTGAGTGCTATCATTTCCATACAGAAGAATCCTCGCTAAATGTTATGCACGATTACCCCAAATCGCATAGTTTGTGGTAGACATTCCCTCTACAAGTCATCTCTCTTGATTTTTTATAATTTAAACACTCATGATTAGCTCGCTCTGAACCTTCAAAAGCATCAACTGGTTTTCGGCCTTGATTGGTCATTTATCTTTGGGACCGCAAGTTGGTTTCTATGGTCTTGGAGGAATAAGATCCTCTTTGATGACTAGTTCTCGTGCCCGCTTTCCCCTGCATCTCTTGTCCTGGAGTATGTTCATCGGATTCAAAAAGCTTAAGTCTAGCAAGGTAGAGCTTATCTTGATTATAGACCTCGGTACGAGCAACTCATTAGCTAATGTCCACCTAATCATGGTTGGGCAAGATTGAATACAGATGGGGCGTGCAAAAGCTCAACTCGTTGGCCATAACAGGTGGCCTTATTCGTGATATCTCTGGTGCTTCTCTGTCTCTGCAGAACTATGGGGAGTTTTTTCGGGTCTGAACCAAGCTTGGGACCTTGGTTATCGTCGTGTGGAGTTAGAAATGGACTCTCTAGTGGTAATGAATATCCTGTCTGATTCAACTACATGGACATTGTCACTTAACCCCCTAGTTATGGGTATCAACGAGTTATTTACGCAGAACTGGGTCGTCTTACCTCGCCATACTTATAGGGAGGGAGATCAGTGTATCGATTGGCTCGCCAACTTTGTTGTAAATTTTGGGCTCAGGATTACCACTTTTGATAATGCACGTATAGGGTGTCTCTCAATCCTTTTAGAGGATATGATTGGGATTAGCCTCCCTAGACTAGTCATGTAATTTGTCTCGTTTTTTCTCCATTATAATAAAAAAGGTCAATCATTCCTAAGATCAGTTCTCTTATTTATATTTTATTAAATCTTATCCACATATTTATATAGACTCTATATAAATATATGGATGAAAGTTAATATAATAAATTTGGAACAGAGTAACTAGAAGAAAGGATTTGATATGATCATTCTATTATATGCGCATCAATAAAAAGGAACGTGCACAGTTAATTATAGCTCAACCTAGCCAAAACATTACCTTTCCAGATCTCAACAAAATTCATAATAAAATATTTTAGCCATTCTTATTTTAAGGTTTAAAAGATTCAACAATTCCTATCCCCAACCTAGGCTTGGCAAGGGCTAGTTTAGGCTCGGACCTAGGGCTTGATTGAGCTTGAGGCTCCTAATCAAAGCCCACACTTGATCGAGCTTAAGAGACCTGAAGTCTTATTAAATCCGAGTCAAATTCGATTAGGTTTTTAATAAAATTTGCAAACATACTCGTTTTAAAAAAATTCTAAATCTAACTTAAGATCTAGTCAATTATGATCAAACCTGTTAATTTTCGACCAAACTAGACTGGTTTGGATAAAAATTGTCATTCCTACCCCATCCCCAACGAAGCGTTTTCATCATTCAAAACCTTACCGCAGCAACAAGACATTCCTATGGTCGCATCCCTCGAAACATTTGTATAAATTTATATTTTATTAAAAGCAGACGATTATTACATATACTTTTATAATTCTCAAAATTAGCGTGTGAGATTTACCTTTTAGCCACTTGCAGTAGAATAAAGTTCTCTAAACTACGTATTAATTTACTTAAAAGTAACAATTATATTATTTAAAAAATCATATGAAAAGGAGACTTCATAACTCTGTATTAATATTAAAAAATGACTATGAATTGACTTGAATTTAATATGATATAAATATATATATAAATTGTTGTATATATTTTTTATAATATAGAAGACCTTTCACATTATGTACCTATACACTCACCCACGAACACGCTCCTCCATTTCACCTTCAGAAAACTCTATTACCAACATGGAGTATTAAAATCATACGACTTAATGCCTCTTATATCAGCTTTATAGTTGTAAAAATTTTTTAGAAAAGTTTTTTTAAAATGTTAATTGACTATTTGACTGTCAATTAAAAAACAGCTTTTTTTTAAAGAGTTTCATATAATAGACTGTTTGACAACATAAAAATAAAAACACTTTTATTAATTTTAATTATATTATATTTTATTTTATAAGAATTATTTATGCATATAAATATTATTTAAAGTATATTAAACAAGCACAATATATAAATTATTATATAATTTTAAACCATATAAAACATAAATAAAAATATATCTAATCAAATCTTTTATATGATTATAACATAAGTAAAACTAATATAAAAAAATATTAAAATATATAAAAAGCTAAATAATATTATATAAATATCAAAATAAACGTAAAGATAAATTTGTGGATATTGTGAAAATTATGTAAAATATAAGAATAAAAGGGACTAAAAAATAAGCTCATTAATTGATATGAAAAATCTACCTAAAAAGCTGTTTTTTCGATAAATTCCAAATTTGAACTTCTTAAAAAGCTGTATTTTGGCTGCTAAAAAAGCTATATCTACTAAAAAAGTACTTTATCATTTTACAACCAAACGACCATTTAAAAATAAAAGCTTTTACTATGGTAAAAAGTGCTTATGCACTCTCTAAAAGCTCAACAAAATAGGCACTTAATTAAATTTCGGTTAAATTCAGATTTTAAAGATTGATTCAGCAGCTCAAATAAAATATTGAAGTGACGTAGTTTTAATATAAAATTTGAAAGTCAATACTATTTGGATAAGGTATTAGGCGAAAAGTTGAATTTGAATTATAATATTATAAAAATCCCATTTGCATCAACTTATAGTTTTCCAATTACGTCAAGTAGATGATGACATACACAAAGAAAAACAGAAAACAGGCTACTTGTTTCCAGGGGTAATATTTTCTTTCTAAGAAATGAATGAAGAATTAGTCTATCCAGACCTGGCTATCTTATCAATCTTTCTAACGTTACGTTCTTTAGTCAAAAACCATCAAATTACGTATAAGAAAATATTGAAAAGGAAATGAACTATAAATTTTCAAGGTTCATGCTTATTCAAAAATTTTCAGTCAATAATTTTTCGTGACCGGAGGAAAGGGATTCTTCTAAGAGCCTCAAGAGATGGTATTTAGGTCTGGGCCCATCTTGATCTGACTCGAGATTAATAAGTTAGACTTGAATTGATCATGCTTCATGTTCAAATTTTTCAAAAAATGGGCCTCATATAGGCCAACAGCTCTAGCTACAAGAGTTCTTAATTCTTGTAAACACAACTCTAATTCAATTTGTTACATTTGTCCTAAGGCAAAGTTTCATTGACAATCCTTTCTTCTTAGTTCTTTTAGGGCTGAATGTATTTTTGAACTTATACATGTAGACATCTGGGTTCCATATCAACATGATACATATGATGGCTATAAATACTTCCTTACTATTGTTGATGATCATTCTCGTGCTACATGGATTCATTTGTTATCATATAACGCAATGTTTTCCCTATCTTTAAAGTGTTTGTTGCTTAGATTGAAACATAATTTCATGCTATTGTTAAGATTGTTAGATCAGACAATGGTCTTGAGTTTTGTAATAATAAAGCACAATGATTTTATACCAATAAGATTATTATTCACTCAAACTTTCTATCAAGATACACTACAACAAAACGAGAGATTTGAAAGGAAACATAAACATTTCTTTGACACAGCTTGATCCCTCTTCTTTCAAGCCAACCTCTCAATCCAATTATGGGTCAATGCCCTCTCATTGCCATATACGTCATAAAAAAATTCCATTACTTATTTTACAATACAAATCTCCTTACGAATTCCTATATCATCAATCACCACCTTACCAACTTCCTAAATCTTTTGGATGCCTTTGTTTTGTTGCTACACTTACAAAATGTAGAACTAAATTTGAAGCCAAAGCCCATCCATGTGTTTTATGGGATATCCCTATGATAAAAAGGATCACAATGTGTTTGATATGACCACTAGTAAAACCATCTATTCTAGGGATGTTTTTCATAAACATCTCTATCCTTTTCATAATTCCATTCTTCATAAAAAAATTCTCATCATCTATTCTCTCTTCTCCCACCTTGGATATAGATTTTTTCTTCTTTTCTTTTCTTTTAATAAGTTCTCTTGTCCCTTATCTCAACATGATATTACCTTTACCCCCTCAAACCAACCTATTCCTTCTACTTCTCCTATATAGCAATTCCCTCAACTAGAGTTCATAAAGCTCCCACTTATGTGAAGGACTATATTTGCTCTTATACTAATAGCTCCAATATTTCCTCTCCTTGGTGCAATTTAGTCCAATTTCAACACCTTCCTCTCCCTTACCAAAATCATGTCTCTAACCTCACTATATACAATAAACCTTGTTCCTATCAAGAGGCTTCCACTAATCCAAATTGGGTTATAGCAATGAAGAAAAAGATTGAGGCTTTACAAGCCAAACATGCTTAGGATATGATTGATCTCCCTCATGGAAAAAGGCTTATATCCTATAAGCTGGTTTATAAGATCTAGTTAAATTCTGATGAGACCTTGAACAGACTTAAAATCAGATTAGCCATTAAAGGTTTCTCACGAAAGGCTAATATTAATTTTTAGGAGACCTTTTCTCTTATAGCCAAGATGGTTACCATCAGAACTATCATTGCTTTGGCAGCTCATAAAATTTGGGATTTGTTTTAGCTTGATATTAACAATGTTTTTCTACACGGTAACTTGGAGGAAGAAGTTTAGATGAAAATGCCTGAGAGTATTGTTAATCATCATAACAAGGTTTGAAAACTCAAAAAAATCCCTTTATGGCCTTAAGTAAGCATCAAGACAATGGTTTCCTAATCTGTCTATCTCTCTTTAGCAGATGAGATATATCTAATTTAAGAATGATTACTCCCTACACTACAAGGAAAATGTTAAATCGCGACGGAAATATACCGATGGACATTATGTCGTATGTGATTTGCGACGGTACCCAGAAATCCGTCGGTGAAAGAAGAAAAGTTGCGACGGTTCAGAAATCCGTTGC
>JANZLD010000004.1:3795854-3818456 GCA_026413575.1 Erythroxylum carthagenense
ATCCTAAGTGGGAGCTTAGGTAGAGGACGTAGGTCTTAGCACCGAACCTCTATAAAAACAGTATTTGCTCTTCTTCCATACTCTTTACATTTAAATTTGTTTAAATTGTTTTTGTGTGTATTAACTTCTTATTTTATTGTAGAATTTTACAAAAAAGCTTTAAAGATCTATTCAACCCCCCTTCTAGATCGTTTATATGCCTGACTTCCACTAGTCTCCCCAATGATGTCCCTATCAATATGGTCTTTTGACTTTAATGCAGACTTAATACTATTATATGAGACTGACTCTTACCCATAAATCATAGTATCATGAAAATATTTAAAGGATTGGGGAAGGGAACATAACAACAATATGGCTTGATTTTCATCCTCAATTTTTACATCTACATTCTTCAAGTCCAAAATAAGATAATCAAATTTATCTAGGTGTGAAAGAATAGATGTACCTTCTATCATCCTCAACATTTACAACTTCTGTTTTAAATAAAGTCGATTTTCTACCATCTTCTTCATGTACATAGCTTTCAATTTGTCCCACATAGCTTTAGCTGTGCTTTCAATAGCAACCTCTTGCAAAACCTCATCGGAGAGATTTAATATGATGGCTGATCTAGCCTTTTTATCTAAATCTGTGAATTTATCTGGCGCCATATCTGTTTGGCTTTTTCTCCACTCCATCAAGTGCAATCTCACACCTATCTTATATTAAAATGACTTGCATCTTGAGTTGCCACATACCAAAGTTAATACTTTGGTGAAACTTTTCAATAGAGATCTTCCTTATCGTCATGATGGTCAAAAAGTTGATATTCTGACTATTTTTCTACAAGTGGGCCTCACACGAGAAACTAGGACAGCAGAACCCACAAAAGCACTGGATATAGGCCCCACAGGCCAATTCAAGACGTGGGCCCCATAAACAAAGCAGAACTCCGTTTACAAAATTAAGGCATTGGGCCCCACAAACAAAACCGAGGTAGTGGGCCTCGCTTAGACTCACAATAAAAAATATAAGTCACTTTATGATGTGGAGGGTCCACTTTAGTGGCAACCACAGAGCATACGATAAGCTAGACTAACAGGGAAGCTTTGATACCAGTTTGTTAAAAAAAATGCCCTTGGATCGGATACCGGTTGAATTTAATATCTCAAAAAATAGTAACAAAAATAAAGATAGACAAAATAAAATGGGACAGAACACAAAAATTTTTATGGTTCGGTCAATATAACCTACGTCTACGGCTGGAGTGTGAGTAATTTTACTAATATGTGGAGAATGTATACAAGTATAAAGGCTGGAACAAAAGGCTTTCAATACTCATCAAATATATAGAAAATAACTGAAGAAAGGATGAGAGGATTTGTAGGAAGGAGTGGGGTGGTTTTTAAGTCTCCAACCATCCCTTCTATTTATAGCTGAAGTCCAAGTATCTGTCCATTTCTTCAATCTATATCTCTGAGGCCAAGGCATGCAACGGTGGCCATTATTGTTAACATAAGTGGAAGAGGCCAAGGCATGCAACAGTGGCCATTATTGTTGAGTAAATGGAAGAGGCCAAAGCATGCAACCAATAGCCATTATATTTGACTTATTGGAGGGGGCAAGGCATGCACATGCAACAAACTGCATAACCTATTAGTTAATCTACAAAAACTTTTTTCATCCAAGAGACCATTGAGAAGTGCTTATTTAACAAAAAGTTGATAAACATTCCATCTATAATGTACAACAATCGCCAAAACAGTTTTAATAATGTCCAATCTAGCTATAGGAGCAAAGGTTTCTTCGAAATCAATACCTTCTTATTTCATGTATCCATAAGCAACTAACCGTTCTTTGTATTTTTGTATCAAACCATTAGGTCTGAACTTTAGCTTGTTCATCCACTTTATACCAACTGTCTTTTTGTCATCTGGTAGGTCAACAAACTTCCAGGTGTTATGTTTGTTCAAGGCTCTAATTTCTTCTTCCATGGTAGCATGTCATTCTTTGATTTGCACAACATCTTCAAAATAGTTAGGCTATTAAATAGCTACAAATTAATGCCTTTCTATTTGTTCATAAATTTCTATCAAAGAGTGCCATTTTCTTGGAGGTGTTGATGAGTTACTTAAAGAAGATAGTGGAGATAAAGGTGTTGAACAATGATGGGTTGAAATTGTTAAAGATGATGGACTTGAATGTTTTGGAGAAGAGACATGATCATTATTAAGAATATCTTAAACCTGAAAAAAAATCATTATACTCTTGGACTAGTTAAATAAAGGCATTGCAAGCCTCCAACAATACCCCAATAAAGAGTTGTGTCTGAAAAGGAAGTTCCATTATGAATACTCAATTTTACTTTGTCACAAGCTTGTGTAGCAACATTATTTTCATCCTCCATGCGAGCTTTATTCAATAAGTCTTTATATATTTGGACTGAGTGCCTATTTGGTTAAGCTTTTGGAGGGTGAATAAGCACTTTTGTCCACCACAAAAGCTATTTTTAAGAAAAATAAGTGTTTGACTGTAAAATAAAAAAATCACTTTTTTAGTAGATCTAGCTTTTTCGGCAACCAAAATACAGCTTTTTTAGAAGCTCAAATTTAGAGCTTTTCAAAAAAGTACTTTTTCAGGTAGATTTTTCAGATCAATTAATGAGCCTATTCTTTAGTCCCATTTGTCCTTATATTTTACACATAATTTTCACAATACCCACAAACTTATCTTTACTTTTATTTTGAGATTTATATAATAATATTTGACTTTTTATATGTTTTAATATTTATTTTTTATATTAGTTTTACTTCCATTATAATTCATATAAAAAATTTGGTTAGATATATTTTCATTTATGTTTCGTATAGTTTAAAATTATATAATAATTGATATATTGTGTTTTACATATTGTTTAATATAATTTAAATAATATTTATATGCATAAATAATTTTTATTACAAAATAAAATATAGTTAAAATTAATAAAGGTGCTTTTTATTTTTATGTTGCCAAACAATCTACTGTATGAAGCTCTTTCAAAAAAGCTATTTTTTTAATTAATAGCCAAACAGTCATCTGACTTCTTTAAAAAGCTCTTCTAAAAATAGCTCTACTGACAAAAACTCTACTAATAAAAACTTTATTGATATAAGTTCATCTAAATAGGCACTGAGTGAATAACAAACCATCTAAAATCCAATGTGCCTCCATACCCAAAGAGTAAGAAAGACATCCAAATCCTTTAGTGCAAAGGACTGTTGGAGAGATTGAATTATGTTGGTGACCACATGACTATTGTTTCCCATGATAATAATATCATCAACATATAACAAACAAAAAACTTGAATTGAACCATGACGTAGGATGAAGAGAGAGGTATTAGTCTTTGAACCCTTGAAACCAAGGTTAATCAATGCATTTATCAAACACTTAAACCATTGAGAGAGGTATTAGTCTTTGAACCCTTGAAACCAAGGTTAATCAATGCATTTATCAAACACTTAAACCATTGTTGAGGTGTTTGTTTCAATCTATAAATAGATTTTTGTAATTTACAAACATAGTTTGAATATGTAGGATGAACATACCCTTGCGGTTGTTGAATAAAGACATTCTCATCAAGTGAACCATGTAAAAGGTGTCAGAAACTTCCAATTTTTGAATGTCCTAATTACTAGATGAGGCATAAGATAATATAAGACAGAAAGTGGCAGGTCTAATAACTAGACTAAAGGTGTCCGCATAATCTACACCTAGTCATTGATTGAATCCCTTTGCTACTAAATGCCTTATATCAATCAATCGTACCATCTCACTTTCACTTGATATGATATATCTATTTGCATCCAACTACATTATCGACTTAAGAAGGAGGCACTAAAACCCAAGCGTTGTTGTAGATCATCGTGTTATACTCTTTTGTCATTACTTTTCTCCACTTTAGATTTACTAGTTTATTTATAAATTGATGGTTTAATTTCAGAGGAGGTAAAAAAAATTGATGAGGCTTAAAAGTACAAGTTTTAGATTTGGTAACCATAAGATGTGAGGTAGTGCAGTAGTATCCAAAATTATAAAAAGTTAAGTCAACAATTAAAGGCAATTTAGATGATGTTGTAGAAGAGCTATCTGGTGATATATATGACACAGGTAAGGAATTGTCAATGATAGGTGTTATGGTGAGACTAGGTATCGTGGATGGATGGTTTATGCATGGTGTGGGTGTGTTGAGTAAGGAAATAAAATGGGCATCAATAATGGGTGTGGCATGGAGTTGAGATGATGTTTATGTATGGAATGTATATAGGGTAGATGATCTTGCCCTTGTAGTAAAAGGTGTTTTTGGGAAGCTAGAATTGGTTAAGGTGGAATTAGTTAAGGTATTTACATTAGGCAAGGACTGAAGTAGTAGTGGTGAGGAGGAAGTGTGAGTAAATCGTGATGGTAAAGAAAATAGTGGCTGGTGAAGAATAGTGAACACTAAAACTTGTTATGGAAGATTTGGAAAAAGGAAACTCTTATTCATAAAAAACAACATGATGTGAAATATCAAACTTTTTATATTCATGATCAAGACAATAGAACCTTTATTAAGTTTGCTATATCCCATATAAAAAAACACTATTTAGAATGAGGTACTAATTTATGTGGAGCATAAGGTCGTAACCAAGGATAACATAAGCATCTAAAAACATGCAAATTATTATAATCAAGTCTTTGTTGAAAAAGAAATCGATACAGATTAGAATAAGAAAGAATAGGTGTAGGCAACTAATTTATTATGTAAACTGTACTATCAAAAGCATAGGTGATCATGCGTCATTACACTAGTCAAAATAAAATAACTAGACTACTACTATAATAGTGGCGAGTCTAGGTCGATCTCATAGAGAGTATGTGTAAAGTTTATATAATGAAATTAATCAGTGTTTACGAACAATGGGGGTTTGGGTTTTTTGGAAGAATAAAATAAAATGAAACTAACTAATAAAAAATTAAAGAAAACATGCAAAAAAATGATAAAGGTGTCGAATTTGGTAAGGACCCGGTTCTTTAGTTCAATCTCAGCCTACACCCTAATTAAGCATTTTTATTGATTTGTTGTTCTTTAATCTCTCCTAGCAACTATTAATCATCAACTATTAATCATGGATTAATAATTAACATGAGTTTTCCCTTAGGTTTTGTTTAATCAAGATACGATTGTTAATTAAACCTATCCACCGAATAACCCAGGACACGATCTCTAGATTTAATTAGGTAGTAGCATTACGAATTAGGAAAACTGATTAGTCAAGGCAATAATCACATACGATGCGTCATTTAACTTTGGTCATATTATTCCTAATGATTACGAATCATTAGTCGCTACACATGAATTTCAACATAACAATTACGGATTATATCAAAATTCTAGCAATGGTTTTACAATTAGCAATCCAATGAACGTATTAAAATCATCAACTCATAATACCCAATGGGTTCATACACAAATAACCAAATAATAATAAAAATCCGATTATCCATACACAATACCCAAATCAATTAATATAGGATAACACAATCAATTCCTAATGAGAGAAAGAAACAAAATAATAATAAAAATACTTGACTCTGGTCGTCAGCGTCGATGTCACCTCTGAACCGAAGTTGGGATGTTTAGCCCTTCATAGGTATTTCTCGAAAATTTGCTTCAACCCTCATTCTAAACCCTAGCCAAACTTGGTTTTGCCTCTTGCGCAACCCTCTTCTATTTATTGTAGCATCCCCACTGTTGCTTGACGTGGTAAATTAACTTTAGGTTTCAATTTATTACTTCACGCCTCTCCTCGTCTGCGTTTAACACCAACTCTCATGCAACTCTCCTTTCTGCTCTGCGCTGTAGCGTCCACTGTGGCGTGCTCCACTGTGGCTGCTTGAAGCCCTCCCCACACTGTGCTTCCATGTGTGCGTTTTGTTGAAACGCAATGCTGCTGCTTAAACACAACGTATACTGCATGGATTAAACACAGCATACACTGCGTAAATGTTGCGCATGCGTTGTTGCATGAAACGCAGCGCAACCAATTAATTTTTTTTTACAATTGCTCCAATTTGTTTTGAACATCTTCTCTTTTTGGTCTCAAATATATCATCATATCCAACCTAGTAGTCAACACAAATTGAACACAAATTAAGTAATTTATCTTAAGAATAGAATTGAAATCACATAAAAATACATAAGATAATATAAGATAATTCAATCCTATCAAATAACCCTACACTTGGTCTTTGACCGTCCCTAGGCAAATCATCCAAATTAAGCTCAAAGACCTTAAACATTTACTCAATTCTCATATTTTTCCAAGACTGTATAATCACAACAAAAAATGAGTGACTTTTAAAAATTATAACAAGAAATCAATATTCCAAGCATTTACTAATGATTAATCAACATTTAATATCTTCAAAAACTGAGCGATCTAATGGTAGACTCGGAAAATATATTTAATTAAAATATATCTATGGGTACACTCAACATCATTCATGATCATGACAATCCATAATTTTGAATATCATTTCATTTCTCCACCACTAATGTTCACATGCAAAATCACGAATCAAATGACTTGTTAGGGTTGTAATGTGGGCAAAGGTAAAGTGAGATGTATTTGGGTCAAGTAGCATGAAAGTCATCAAAGCTAGTGAAACAAAGCAACACTCATTAAAAACTGGGTACTGTCAGTTATGACGAATGCAACATTTGCATTTCACAACCCCATTCAGCTCTCATACACAAATCACATGAAGTATATACCAATATGAAGGAATCACTCATACAATTTATGCCAATAAAATCATAAGAGTGAACCTTCCAAGCTAATCTCTACCTCATATTCAACATACTAATACATCCATTACAACTCTAGGAAGATGCATAAACCATAAATAACTTTTCAACACATATGCAATTCTTCCTTGATACATTTATTTTAAGCACTTTTTTTCATTCTTCTTTTTTTTTTCTTTTCTCTTCTTTTTTTTCTTTTTTCCCTTTCTTTTCTTTTTCTTTCTTTTCCTTATAAAAAATTAAAATAAACTGCATCAATATGGGAATTTCAATGATAAGATATAAAATAACAACCCAACATTATAACCAACCCTCACATATATACACCCCCACACTTAGAATTTTGTACATCCACAAACTCAACAATCACAAATATTTCACTGGCTTTATGACTTGGGTAGGACATTTGGTTAAGTTTAAAAGCATAAAATGTGAGTTATACAAAAAGAAAAGGTTAAAGCTCAAAGGGTTTTATCAAGGAAAAAATCATGTCAATAGGATAAGTTATTTGACTAATGTAGTTTCTGAAAAACAAAGAATGCCTAATCATATCCATGTTAATGCATGTGATAAAAATGTGGTCTCGAATAGAAATTCAATGCAAAATCGGGATATACATATCATGAAGGTCACACATTATTAGAAGACAATGAGACTGATATAGATGTGTCAGTCAAATAAGGCTCAAAATCTCACCAGCTTTGTCTATCATTAGTCACTACTCTTCTAAAGATAATGCATATTGACCAATCACAAGAGCAAAAGTACATATTAAAGTAGCTATAAAAATTTCTAGTCAATTCACACTCTAATCATGATTATATAATCCCAAAAGTAATAGAAAATGAGAAAATGTTTGTTTCATTTGTTTTATTTTTTCTCTCATTTTGATTGAAAACTTAAAAACAAGTATAACAAACAAATTCAAAAACACACATGCATATAAAAAATAATGCAAAAATGTAAAAGAAAAGAAATTTACTTCCCTTGGGTTGCCTCCTAAGAAGCACCTTTATTTAGGATCGCTGGCTCGACTCCTTTTTCTCCTCACGTGATAAAATTGTAATCTTCGGGTGTCACATGCGACTCCTTCATGTGAGATAGTTCCGGATAAGGTCTTAGTTGATCATCATCCTTATTCAGCGTCTTCCCTATCCTCAGATGCTCAATTTTGATTGAGTCCATACACTCCGGAAATATTTCATACATCTCTTCACCTTTTTCTTCATCATTCAATTCCTCCAATCTATTATATAAAGGTAAAGAGTTAGTCTAAAAAATAATCATAGACTCAGTACTTACCTCCGAGCTCAAAGGTGTGTCATCTTCGACGTCGAGCTCCTTCTCAACTTCTTCAATACAAGCAATTCGTTGAGGGTTGACCTAAAAATTCTCAAGCTCCTCATCTCTTTGCAAAGTTTATGCACAAACATCCATTGGGTATACCTCGGGTTGATACGGCTGCTCCTCTTCGCTTTACGAGTCTAGGCTATTAAGCCTTATTTCCATCTAACCCATTAGGTATTCCATCCTCTGTTGGCTTGCTTTTGTCTCTTGTCAGAATTCTTGCAACTGTTATTGCATATCTTGTTGAAATTGTGAAGTGTTAGTGGCTAGATTCTTAACAAGTTCTTCTAAAGATGCACCTGAATCGTGTTGGCTCTCCGAATCTTAGGCATTAGACCATGTGTTTTTTGAAAATTGCCCTCCATCCTTCTCGAATTGTAAAGTATTCTCCTACAATTGCAAAATCAACTCTTCCAGAGATAGATCAGAGTAGTGATAGGATGCTTCTGGTCTGTATGAGAATTGTTGTGTGACCTGCAGACTATCATGGAAGTAATTCTGGTGATTATCCCATCCATAATAAAAGTTAGGTTGATCAGTCCAAACATTATTATAGGATTGAAAATATGAGTTGTAAAAGAAATTACTTCCGTTTATAAAATTTTTAAAACATGAAATAAAAAATGAAAAGATCACCAAATAACAAAAAAGAAATTAATCACAAATAAATATATACAAAATACCAATTAAATTACAAACAAAAACTAAAACATTATACTCCCCGGCTACGGTGCCAAAATGCATCGTTACGCTAATTAAAATAAAATAACTAGACTACTAATATAGCAGTGACGAGTCTAGGTCGATCCCACAAAGAGTGTGTGTAAAGTTTATAGAATGAAATTAATCGGTGTTTAGGAAAAATGGGAGTTTTGGTTTTTTGGAAGAAGAAAATAAAATGAAACTAACTAATAAAAACAAATTAAAGAAAACATGCAAAAAAATGATAAAGGTGGAGAATTTAGTAGGGATCCGGTTCTTTGGTTCAATCTCAGCCTACATTCTAATTAAGCATATTTTATTGATTTATTGTTCTTTAACCTCTCCTAGCAACTATTAATCGTGGATTAATAATTAACCCAAGTTTTCCCTTAGTTTTTGCTTAATCAAGATATGATCGTTAATTAAACCTAATCACTGAATAACCTAGGATACGATCTCTAGATTTAATTAGGCGGTAGCATTACGAATTAGGAAAACCGATTAATTAAGGTAACAACCACATACGATGTGTCATTTAACCTAGGTCATGTTATCCCTAATGATTATGAATCATTAGTCGCTACACATGAATTTCAACATAACAATTACGGATTATATCAAAATTCTAACAATGGTTTTGCAATTAACGATCCAATGAACACATTAAAATCATCAACTCACAATACCCAATGAGTTCTTACACAAATAACCGAATAATAACGAAAATTCGATTATTCATACACAATACCCAAATCAATTAAAATAAGATAACACAATCAATTCCGAATGAGAGAAAGAAATAACAAAATAATAAAAAAAATACTTAACCCAAGTAGTCGGCGTTGATGTCACCTCTAAACTGGCGTCGGGATGGTTAGCCCTTTATAGGTATTTTCGAAAAATTGCTTCAGCCCTCGTTCTAAACTCTAGCCAATTTGGTTTTACCTCTTGCGCAGCCCTCTTCTATTTATTGTAGCATCCTCATTGTTGCTTGATGTGACAAATTAACTTTGGGTTTCAATTTATTGCTTCGCGCCTCTCCTCGTCTGCATTTAACACAGAAAACTGCGTTAAACGCAGACTCTCACGCAACTCTCCCTTCTGCTCTGCACTGTGGTGTCCACTGTGGTGCTCCACTGTTGCTGCTTGAAGTCCTACCCACATTGTGCTTCTGCGTGTGCGTTTTGATGAAACGCAACGCTGCTCACATGGAAATATATAAAAAAAAATGTAAGATAATTCAATCCTATCAATAGGTCCAATAATTTGTGGGAATGGAGGAATGCTAAAATAAAGCCAAATCAGTCTCTATAACAATTCGATATTTTCTTTCTGTACATCCATTTTTTCTAGAGTTTTAGGATAGGAATTGTATTGAGTTATTCCATTTTCAAGTAAATGAAATTGTAAGGCTTAATATTCCCATCCCAATCAGCTTGAAAGCTTTTTATTTTTCAATCAAAATTTTTTTCAACAATATGATGAAACTTGATAAAAACAATAAGCACTTCAGATTTATACTTAATAAAATGAATCCAACAATATTTAGAATAATGATCATAAAACAATACATAATGTCGGTTGCACCCACGGAAGGAACAATAATGGATCCCAAAGATCACAACAATTTAAATCAAGTAGATTTTTAGCTTTAAAATAGGAGACTGAAAAAGGCAACTTATGACTTTTACTAATACTAAAATATCAATCTGTTAGGAACTAGACTACGAGGCTACTGAATGGGTTCTAAGAGCGTGGAGTATGGACCATTATCATGCTGGCCTAAATGAAGGAGCTCTTTCATATGGATATTCTTAATCATGAAACAAGTTGGAAAGAATTTAATAGAAATGTTATTGGTGTTAGTAAAAGCATATAAACGAATAATAAATTAGGACAAGAAAAAGGAATGCATAAGACATTATAAAGTTGCAAAGAATTATCCAAAGATTGACAAAAAGATGAACATGAGAGATAGGAAGGAATTAACCATTGCTAATTTTGAGTGCTTCAAGACCATGATACTCGTTATGAATGGTAGGATTTTATAAATCTAGAGTAATTAATATTGTGAGTTGCTCTAGTGTTCAAGATCCAAGATTGAGGTTACATAGTTAATGTTGCCATATTAGAAGCTGGTTTGACTTGGTTTGATAATATTCCTATAAAACTATTAATTTTTTAGATGAAGATACCCGAGTTTCAAGAATACTTTTAACGATTCCAATTGAAAGTTACTTCCAATGCAAACACTATCGTTTAGCCGAAGGATGTTTATATTGCTTTCACTTTCAATATCTACAAGATACAATTTACAGGAAAGTAAATATAGATATTAAGGTTTTAAAAATCAGATTGGATATTAAACCAGTCAAAGAAAAAGTTTAAAGCTTAAAAGTTGAACTGATATTAAACTTAAAATTATAAGAAAAAGTAAAAATAAATTATTTTATTTATCTTATTTCATAGAAAAGGAGGTTGAAAAAAATTGAAAACATTTAAAAAAATCAATTCAAACAGAAATTAAAATCTTTTCTATATTGAATATATCTAAAAAGTCAAATTTTAAGTATGTTTAAAGAAGTACAATCATAAATTATTTTAAATAAAATTATTTATTTATGGTAAATTATTAATTAATAACTTTTCAAGTGTCCTTTTTAAAACATATTTCTTCAAATTTTAAACTTCACTCTTTACATTAAGATTAAATTATCGTAAACAAAATTGCTTATTTATACTAAATTTCTAATTAATAAACTTTTTAGTTTCTTTCTTTAAATGTACTTCTTTTAAAGTTTAAGCATCACTCTTTTAAAAAACTCTTAAATTATCCTAGACAAATTTCTTTATCTATACTAAATTATTAATTAATGACTTTTTTAGTCTCCTTCTTTCTAATTCTTTAACGTTTAAATATTACTCCTTAAAATATTCTAAAATTATTTTAAACAATTTTACTAAATTATTAATTAATATTTTTTAACATTCTTTTTTAAATATACTTTTTAAATTTAAATAATTTTATTTCAATCAACAAATACTAATATTCTTAATATCCCAAAATAATTAAATTATATCTTCTTCTCATTTTTAAGCTTTACTATTTATTTTAAATGTGATATAAAATATAATATTATAAATTTAATTATTCATAAAAAGTAAATTTCATTCTCAATTCTTCAAAACCAACGTCTATCTAAATTTTATTCTCAATTCTTCAAAACCAACGTCTATCACTGTCCTGGCCCATTTCTCTCCTCTAACACATTCAAAAAGACAAAAACAATACACAAGAAATAAAGAAATGTATGGTCAAACATTGTTCTCGTCTTATTCTATTAAATCTTATCTATATGTTTATAGAGAGTTCACATAAATATATGGATGGAATTTAACAAAATATAATAGAGATATTACAACGGAACAGGAGATCTAATCCTCCCGCTTATTACCTTTTACGTCTCTCACAGAGTCTCAGGCAATCAATTCCCATTTGAAGTATTAAAGAAAAATAGCAACAGGGGACAGATGACTTTGGACTTCTGGTGTTCCTTTATTCTCTGTACAGAACGCGACTCTTCTTCTAGGTTTCTCTCCTCTCCTTATGTTTCGTTTGCTCTCTATCTCTTAGGGTTTTGTATTTTTTCTTTGCATGCTGGGAAGGTTCCTTGTTATATATTTGATCTCCATTTGCGACGTTGGATGTTAGTGAAGATTTCGACTTGCTCTCGTGATTCAACTGTTGCGGGTATGAAATTTCTTTGTTATTATTCTCATATAATACCCAATTATTCTATTGCGTTGTTTGTTGTTTAGTGGACTGGTAGAGGGAATAATGCTTCTCCACCCACCTATGAAACAGGCCATGAAGTCACCGGAAATCTTGCTCAAAAAATGAGTGAATAAATTTTAATTTTACTTTTCAATGATTTAGACATAGACTTAATCAATGATTAAGTCGCATGCATATCAACCTGTACAAGGACATTGAAGGACCCACTTTTAATTTCTTGACAATTCAAACTCGAATATGATTCTTTGGTCAATAAAGTTAAGCATAATAATTTTGAGGGTCAAATATAGTACAACCATTAACTGCTTTCTCTCCCTATTTTCCAAATTCCAAGTCTTCTTTTCCATCGTTAGTCTAAGTCATTGTAAGAAAACTTGTCTACGAATTATTTCTAAAATAATTAAGACCATAAGATATAATTTGATTGATAAGAATAACATCACATCATAAAAATAGTATATTATTATTATTATTATTGAGGTTAGACTAAGTTGGTACGTAGCCTGATGGAACAAAGAAAGACTAAAAACCAATATCCCTAACATCATTTATTATAACAATAGACTTTATGGTTTTATTTATTGAGAATTAAAAAAATTAAAATTATCAATTTCTATATAATTTATTTATAGAGAATTACATAATTAATGATTCATATATAATTTATGAGATAAATAATTCAATATGTAACTTATTCTTCAATTAAATCAAACTTTACAGTATTAATCACTTTAAAAATAATTTATAAGTAAAAATATCCACAAAAATATAGATAGACTACTAAAATAAAACAAAAGGACTTTTTTAATTATTGCCGTATTGATCACTTTGAAAATAATTCATAACTAAAAGTGTCTACAAAGATAAAGATTAGATGGACTTACAAGAAAAGAGACTTAGAAAATTTAATGAGAGAAAACAGATAGTGGTTTGTACCCTCCAATTGTTTTTGACCGAAGATCCATATTTTAACTTGAATGATGAAGAAAAGTTGGTCTTTCCTTAACCTTTCTATAGGTTGATATGTACGTGGTATGCAACTAACACTTACAATCATGCGTCAATCAATGAATAATAAAATTAAAAGTTAAGACTAGTTAAATGAAAATATACAATTAACGTACATTAATTGATAGAAATATTTTTTATTTTTCAAAATGTAATATTAGTAATTGTCTCTATGAGAAGGCTTGTAACCTTTTATTTTAAGTTTCTTTTACTTGAAACTTATGGTTTTTTTAATTTATTTACGAGAAATTTAGACTAGAATTCAAAAGAAAACAGAACAATTATAAATTTCATGAACTCCTTTAATTTTTTCAAATTGAAATAACTAAGGTTACTAGCATTTTAACGGTGATCATTCATTACATGGAGAAATTTTGAAATTAAAAAAAGTCCATAACTATCAGTTTTATGGACTCCTTTAAAATTTAAAATAAATAAAACTACCAGGCTATAAGAGACTTCATCCATCTATGTACAAGTTAACAGTGATAATCTATTATACGAAGAAAATTTGAAATTAGAAAAGCAAAAATATGATATCATCATCATCACATCCAACATGAAGTCTCGCAATAAAATAAAATTTGGAGAGGTCTGATAGTATGCAGCTTTACCCTTACATAGTAGAGAGACTGTTTTCAGTACAATGTTAAAAAAAATGATTTTGCTGTTAAAAAATTATTTATTATATATATATAATATTCTTCACTCAAATAACTTATTTCGCATTGTAATGTGTTAATCACTTTGATAATAACTTACAGAGGACAAGGTGCATACAAACTTGTAGTAACAGGAAAAGAAAAATAGAAAAAAAATACTGAAAAATTAGGGGAAAAATATAATTTTTCCGTATTAATGGAAAAAGAAAGACTTTGAAAAATTAGAGAAGAAAATAGAAAATTTGCTCTACTCTCTACCCCATCTTTGATATGTCCGTAATATAAAAAATGATATTAAAATTATAGTAATCAAGTACAAATAAATTATTAATGTCAATGAGCTCATATACGAAAATATTTTTGATAATATTAGTATCTTATTTATGAGAATACTTATAAATTTATCTAATGCTTTTTGGTTGAAATATATATTCTACAAACTCTTTTACTTCTCTGAATGAAAATAATTAAAATCACGAGGATATAATTAATTAAGAGTCCGACTTTTGGTTCCTTTAATTTTCTTCCATATATATAAATAAGAGCTGATTCAGGCTTACCATACTTGCATCCATTTCATTCCTGAACAAAACGAGCCTCGTCGGACCTTCCAGCATTACGTAAACCACCATTATGTAAAGTAATGAAGGTAATGGCATTAAAATAGGCTTTACCATACTTGAGTCCGAGCCTAGTCAAATCGACTTTTACTCATTAACTTCGGACCGAATCCATACCTTTTTGCTGCGCCTCGCAACAATATTACTTAGAATATATGATTAGCTTCTATCGCTTAAGAAGTCCATTTAATGTCATATGGTGATCCCACAGTCTAACCACAGTTCAAATGAATGCAATGATATAACTTAATTTTGCTGCTCTTTAAGATGCACTCTTGAAGGTTGAAGAATGTACCTCCTTCACACGACTAAATGGCAAGTGTTCTGGTTCAAGCCTTTCTTCGAACACTTGCTATACTGTTCACGTCTACTCCAACAAAGTGGAAAATTCTGCTGCTTATGATCTTTAAATTTGTAAACGTGATTGTTACTCAAGGATTGTAATAGTCACTCTCTCACAGGATTGAAGTGTTTATTGATGTTTTGATGTAATTGCTAAAAGTTGGATGTCACTCAGGTTTCAATTTCAGAAACCACTTCAGGGGATTTTCCACTCTATGCAACACATTCAGCAACTCAACTCCACAACATCAACTTTCAGAAAAAATAAGACAAGATAAAAATGAAGATATTCATTCACAAGGGAATAAAACAGGAACTTCTTGTATTGATATTTTGGTTTATCCTCTGTTACAAACTTGAAGACGATGAAGAGCCTTACATATTGACTCATACATCCTTTCTAATGATTGGAAAATAAAGACTTAACCTGAAGAGTAAAAACAGGATTATATCAGGTTTTTCTTCATTTGCCAAAAACACAAAAGCAAACATTTTGTCCCTAGCATAACAAAACCTGACAACTTCAACAGCTAATGGAATTAAGAGCTTCAAGAGACAAATTCCTGATGATTGCAAAACCTAACGATAGTAGGAAAGATGAGGTGTGTGTGGTGTACTAGCCGAGAACAGATCCTCTGTTTAATATTATCCTGTCTTATTTTGTTAATGAAATCTCAACCATTTATTTTGTGGGACCTACGCGAGATCTACGCGGGACCTACACAGAATTCACATAAATAAACAGCTGAGATTCATTGGACACAATAAAACACCATAATATTGGACAGGAGATTAACTCTAATGACTCTTGATTGGATTAATTTTCTTCAATTTCATTAACTTAATCTTCCTTGAACTTCACTGCATCAATTAAACTCTTTTTTAAATTTCCTTTGCTTCCAGTTTTTTCATGCTCTGAGTTTCCCTTTTGTTCTGTTTACTCCAAAGTCTTCACAACTACTTCCTTCACCTTTCCATCTTTCTTCCTGCCCTGGGCTTCACTCATCTAACCCTGAACATCATTTCTGTGATCCATGCAACCTTGAATTATGCTTAGAATCACTGTTTCCAATTTCCATTTGCACATGGAATCCTTCAGCCTTCTTTTCTTCCTTACCTTCACAAACATGGCCAATTCCTCCACCATCTTCAATATTTCAGGCTGCATAAAAGAATTCAATTCAACAGCTCCTCCTTTGTTTTGTGGAGCCTACATACCTATCATCTTCTTTAAAGACTCAAACCTCCATCTTAGCAAGGCTTTGGTGAACAAATCCACAAGTTGAAAACTTGACCTGCAAAAAGCCATCTTAATCTTCTTTTCTTCGATCAATTCCCTAACATAATGATATTTCACCTTTATATGCTTGGTTCTTATATGATCAGATGAATTCTCAGCCATTGAAATTGTTGCACTAGAGTCACAATAGATAGTCACACATTTTTCCTTCAATTCATCTACATCCATCATAATTTTCTTCAACCATTGAACTTGTTTAACAACCATATTTACTACTACATATTCAGCCTCAACTGTGGACTGAGCAACAACTCTCTACTTCTTTAAACTCCAAGCAAAAACACCAGTCCCTAAACTATAGCAGTACCCACTTCTACTTTTACAATCATCATTTCTAGCATAGCTTGCATCACTAAATACATACAACTCTACCTTTTCCCTTCTCCCATGCCAAACTCCATGGTTAACAGTATGCTTTACATATCTCAATATTCTCCTAGCATATAAAGTATGATGTCTCGAAGGATTATGACTGAAACCAGCCAAAATATTCACAACACATGTAATATCTAGCCTTGATGCACTTAAGTACATTAAAGATCCAATCATGCTTCTATAATAAGTCACATCAAATTGCTCACCTAGTTTTGTAGCCTCCAACTTCAGCTGATGCTCCATGGGAGTTATCATGCCACTACTATCCTTCAAACTAAATTTTTCAATCATCTCCTCAGCATATTTCTTTGGATGAATGAAGATCCCATCCTCTCTTTGTTGTATTTCCAGACCCAAGAAGTACCCTATCTCCCCTAGATCTGTCATTTGAAATTTTGACTTCATTGATTCCTTGAATTCTTCCACAAGCTTGTCTTTAGTGCCTATTACTACCAAATCATCAACACATAATGAACATATCAGTTTCCCTTCAACGCAAGTTTTAACATAAAGTGTAGCTTCACTCTTGCTTCTCTTAAATCCACTTTGCATCAAGTAATTATTAATTCTCGAATACCAAGCTCTTGGAGCTTGTTTCAAGCCATATAAGGCCTTCACCAACTTGTACACTTTCTGCCCTTATCCCTTTTTCACATATCCTTCGATTTGCTTTAAATACACTTCCTCATCTAATATTCCATTGAGAAATGCACTCTTCACATACATTTGATACACCTTCCATCCATTATTTGCTACCAAGGCCAACAACAACCTCACAGTATCCAATCTTGCTACTGGTGTATAAGTCTCAATGTAGTCTATCCCATACTCTTGCTTATATCCCCTCAGTACAAGTCTTGCTTTGTGTTTATTGATTGAACCATCCGGATTCAACTTCTTCTTGTAAATCCACTTCGAGTCTACAACCTTGGTTTCTGGACTTGGTAAATCAACTAGCAGCCATGTCCCATTCTCTTCAATGGCCTTTATTTCTTCATTCATTGAGCTTTGCCACACCCCTTGTTTGACAGCTTGCTTATATGACTTTGGTTCTGATCCTACAAGCAATGCACATTCAACAATTATGAAAGCATCATCTATTTCTTCTTCATCTGCATCATTGTACCTGAAATCAATCAAAGGGTTAGTTTCATTATAAATTGAGGCCAAGTCTCTTGTCTTGTGAGCACTATCTGAGCTTGATGTCTCCTCTTGAGATTCCGAGCTCAATTCATCATTGTCAGGACTTGGTAAAAGCTCCTCCTAAACTCCATCACTTTCAATGTTATTTGAGCTTTGTGGATCTGACTGAGGTGTCTCCTCCTGAGATCCATCACTTCCAAAATTGTTGTAATTATCTGCAACCTCTCTCATTGTCTCATCAACATTCGGATCATTTAATGGAAATTCAATTTCTACTCTTCCTGATTTTCTAACAGTTGGCTCTTCCCACTTCCATCCTTCATTTTCATCAAACCTCAGATCTCTAGACACTAACATTTTCTCAATTTCTGGATTATAAATTCTGTACCCTTTGGACTCCACACTATATCCCATCATGACTCCTTTAATTGCTTTCTCACACAACTTAGTTCTTTTAGCTTAAGGAACATGCATATAGGCTATGCATCCAAATACCCTCAAGGGTTACACCTTCGGCTTAACCCCAAACCAGAATTAAAGTGCAAATTTCTCCTTCAATGATCTAGTCTTTAATCTGTTTTGCAAATACACTACTATAAAGCATGCTTCAGGCCAGAATTTCTTAGGTACTCTCATCTCAAACATCATTGATCTAGCCATCTCTACTATGGTCCTATTCTTTTCTTTCTGAAACTCCATTTTGTTATGGTGAGTATGCTACTGAAAATTGATGGAATATGCCTTCCCTTTCAAATTAATTCTTCATCTCATTCGAAACATACTCTCCTCCTTTATCACTTCTCAAGCATCTCACCTTATTTCCACATTGACTCTCAACTTCAGCCCTCCACACTTTAAATAGCCCAAATACTTGATCTTTGCTCTTCATAAAGTAAATCCATGAATACCTTGATACATCATCAATAAACTCAGCATAATACCCACTCCCTCTAGCTGATGGTGTGTCCATAAGTCCACAAGCATCAGTGTGCACCAATTGTAGTCTCTCTGTGGCCCTCCAGTCACTTGTTGGAAAGGGTAAGACATGACTCTTCCCCTTGGCACATGGTTCACATACACTCTTCATCTTATTACTCAGTTGAGGTAATCCCACAACTAGCTCCTTTTAATGCATTTCAGTGATGTAATCAAGGCTTGCATGTCCATACCTTTTGTGCTACAATTGAGTTAATTCAGTCATTGGTATTGTAGCAAATGCTCCTTCTACTTCTGCCATTCTTAATTTGAAGACTCTATTCATCATTTGGACCTTATGTATTAACTCTCGTTCTGCATTGAAAATTCTGCACATTCCTTCTTTGAAATACACTTTTTAATTCTTCTCCAGAAGTTGATCAACACTTATCAGGTTTTGATCCAATTCAGGTATGTAATACACCTCATCTAGTATGGTGCTTCCAAGCTTGGTTCCCAACTTCACAGCCCCTTTCCATGTGACGAGTAAAATCTCTCCATTTCCTATTTTAACCATAGCATTAATGCTGGTGTCCTTCTCAACAAATACTTCCTTTTTCTTTGTCATGTGGTTAGAGCAACCACTATCTATTAGCCACTCACTCTTCTTCTCATTTTTTACTTCAGCTACACACACATTATCAGCAAAGTTTACTTCCATGACTTGACAAGTTTCTACTGCAAATGCACTCTCTTCTGTTAAGGTTTTCATTGGTAGGTTTTTGGTCTGTGAAGGTTGAGTGTTTGGAATGTTTGACGAGTTGCTTTGAGGGTTTGTGTGAGTTTTTGATTGAGGATATGGCAAGGAGTTGTTTATCAAGTTTGCATTTTGAGGTTGTTGGCTTGATAAACTAGACATTAGTGTTTGTGTGGCTTGGTGATGTATCTGATAAATTACTTCTGGTTGAGATGTGTAAGGCTATGTCATTTGAGGATAAGATGTGTGAGATTGAGTCATCAAAGAGTGGTGAGGTAGTTGAGATTGAGATATAAGAGGATAAGGTACTGGAGTTTGAGATATGCAGTGTTGAGCTAGTTATGATGGTTGAGTGTTTCTAGATTTTCCAGCAAAATGAGCTTGGTGCATTTGTGATTCAGAGGGGTTTTGGTAATGTTGTGATTGGGTGGGCAATAGGTTTGACAAGGAATTTTATCTTTGTAAAGGATCCAATACCAAAGATGGAGCTTTGAGGCTTCTGTTGTTCCTTCAACCATTTCTCATAGCATACCCTTCTAGGGTGTCCCCTTTTTATGCAATAAGCACTTTCCACATTATCATTCCAATAGCTTCTTCAGCTGCATGATTATTCTTCCCATAAAACCTGCAATTTGGAAACATCCCCCATCTTGTTATTCTTGTTCCACCTTGCATTCGATTGGCATTGTTTCCAAGGAATTGGCTAGTGTTTTGGAAGTTTGGGTAAGGCATTTGTGGAGGATATTTTGTTTGAGGATACATTTAGGGCATTTGATACTGCATATGCCTCGGATAGGACTGGTTTTGAGGGTAGGAAGTTATCTGATGAGGGGTTTGATTATTGTGTGACTGATTTGGTGAATGCTGGTGCATCTGAACTTGTGCAGGTTTTGGTTCAAGTGAATTCTGATTCAGGTTCTGTGTTTGAGCATAACTTGGTGGATTTTAAGGTGTCTTGAAACATTCAGCCTTCAATGTATACTCTTCCCCTTCTCTTCTATTCCCATGTCTTTCCTCATGCATTTCCAGTATATTAAAGACTTGCTCCAAGGTCATTGATTCTGGATCATTGCTGAACTGTCACTCCACTAGCGCTACACTTGCTTCAAATCCTAATGGCAGTCTGCTTAGGAACTTGTCTACCAACCTCTCTGTGCAGGTATTTTCACCAAATTCTTTCAGTTGTTGCACTAAACTTAAGAATCAGGTTTTTACTGCTGACACACTTTCTTCATCCTTCATCAAAAAATTCTCAAAGTTTCTCAAGACTGCTTGTTTCTTTAATCCCAATGATTGAGCTGATCCCACATGCTCTAACTTTAGTGTATCCCATAATTCCTTAGCACTCCTACAGCTAGCATGCCTCAACAAGATTGATTCACTAACCACAGATCTTAGGAAAACAAGAGCTCTGAAATCTTTTTCTCTATCTTGGTTTATTCTTGTCAAGTGTTGGTCTGTCTGGTCTGCGGTTCCATCATCTTCTACTACTCCTTCATTTACCACACTCCAATAATCACTGATTCTAAGACAATCCTCTACTCTAAGAACCCAAGCCTTGTAATTTTCACTGATTAATACTGGTATATCAGCTTGAACATTTTGCAAACTCATCACAGAAGGATTCATACTTGCCATGGCTTTGATTGGTCCAGATTATGTGAACCTTATAGCTCTAATACCACTCTTGAAGGTGCACTCTTGAAGGTTGAAGAATGTACCTCCTTCACACGACTAAATGGCAAGTGTCTAGTTCAAGCCTTTCTTCGAACACCTGTTGTATTGTTCACGTCTGTTCCAACAAAGTGGGAAATACTGTTGCTTATCATCTTCGAGTTTGTAAACCTGATTGTTACTCAAGGATTGTAATAGTCACTCTCTCACAAGATTGAAGTGTTTATTGATGTTTTGATGTAATTGCTAAAAGTTGGATGTCACTCAGGTTTCAATTTTAGAAACCACTTTGGGGGATTTTCCACTCTATGCAACACATTCAGCAACTCAACTCCACAACATCAACTTCAGAAAAATAAGACAAGATAAAAATGAAGATATTCATTCACAAGGGAATAAAACAGGAACTTCTTGTATTGATATTTTGGTTTTTCCTCTGTTACAAACTTGAAGACGATGAAGAGCCTTATATATTGACTAATACATCCTTTCTACTGACTGGAAAATAAAGACGTAACCTGAAGAGTAAAAACAGGATTATATCAGGTTTTTCTTCATTTGCCAAAAACACAAAAGCAATCATTTTGTCCCTAGCATAACAGAACCTGACAACTTCAACAGCTAATGGAATTAAAAGCTTCAGGAGACAAATTCCTAATGACTGCAAAACCTAACGACAGTAGGAAAAATGACGTGTGTGTGGTGTACTAGCCATGCACACTTTGATTTAATCTAATGACTCTTGATTGGATTAATTTGTAAATTAATTTATCGGATCGAATGATTTTGCGTACCTGTATCTATGATTTCGTATTTGTTGTGGAAAACCTTTTATTTCCTCTCGTCTTCTTCTTTTATCGAATTCTTCAATGGTTCAGAATGAATGTAATGTTTCTATAAGTTTGTTCAACTTATATAGCATCACCAACGGATATGTCCTTTGGTAATTGGAAGAGAGAGAAAAAGGGTCTTTGACCCATTTGAGACCCATTCTATAATATCCAATAACCATTATTTTGGATGCGTTTTCATGGTACTCAAACCATAAGTTACATGGAACATAAAATAGTCTAACATTCTCCCACTTGGCCCATGTTACGACTTGGTGATCCAATAATAAAACTTTAAGTGCACACAATACATGGAA
>JANZLD010000004.1:3870835-3884215 GCA_026413575.1 Erythroxylum carthagenense
CTTAATTACACCTTAATTAACCTCAATTAATCAATACTAAGCCCAAATAAGTCAAACTAAACCATAAACACATAATTATCAACAATTCATGCTTAATCATCATAGGAAAAATATTCGGGGTCTAACAAGAAGAGAGTGAAAAAAAGGCACTTGTCTCATAGAACTAATTTGGCTTTATGCAAGTAAGATCAATGAAAGAAACTTTACATCTTTTTAAAAGATTAATGGAATGTCACAGAGAAAGATAGCATAACCTACACGTGATTTTTAGAAAGCATATGACAGGATATCTAGGAAAATCATATAGAGATGTTTAGAAGTTAAGGGAGTTCTTTTGACCTATATATAGGTTATAAAGGATATGTATGAGGTGAAAAGACTAGAGTAAGGACAATAGAGAGAGACATAAAATATTTTTTTATCGATATTAGGCTATACCAAGGATCTTGATTAAGCCCTCTTTTGTTTTGCAGTAGTGATGGATGAGTTCACCAAGAATATTTAAGGGGATGTGCCTTGGTGTATATTGTTTGTCGATGACATTGATTTAATCGATAAGATAAGAGAAAGTGTCCATGTCAAGCTAAAACTTTTGAGGGACACATTAAAATCAAAGGGTTTTAAATTAAGCTAGACTAAGGTTGAATACTTAGAGTGTAACTTTTTAGACCATAGGGTGGCTTCTGACGTGGTGGTAAAGATTGATTTGAAAATTATACTACAAAAAGAGTATTTTAAGTATCTAAGATTTATTGTCCAAAGTAATATAGAGATCGATGAAAATATGGTTCATCTTATTAGAGCCAAATGACTTAAATAGAGAAGTATATTAGGAGTTTTATATTAAAAAAAGACACCACTCAAGCTCAAAGGTAAATTCAATCATTTAGCAATTACGTCGATCATACTTTATGGGGTAGAGCATTGCCTATCAAACAGGTATATAGTCACAAGATAACAATGGCAGAGATGAGGATGCTCTGTTGGATGAACAACCTTATTATAAGAGATAAGGTCGAGAATGTAACAAATAAGAGACAAATTAAAGGTGACTAATATTAATGAAAAATTAAGAAAGACAAGGCTTAGGTGGTTTGTACATGTTTAGAAAAGACACTCTAACGCCCTAATAAGAAGATACAAGAAAATTATACTTAAAGGTTATAAAAGGCAAAAGAGAAAGGCCTAGGAAGAACTAGAGGAGGTGATTAGGAATCATATCGCAATGCTTGAACTTACCAAGGACAATGACCATCAATAGGAAACTTTGACAAACTATGATGAAGGTAAAGGATCTCAAATAAAGAGATCTTACTCTTTCTTATAGGTCTTTCAAATATTTTTTTTAAGTCTTATGTCTTGTATTTAGCCTGAACATTTAATATGTAGTACTTCTCTCTTAGTTATTTATCCTAAATATTTTATTATAATGATATGTTTAATTTATTTATTTACTTGTCTCATTTCTTGTTTGTATATTTATTTATTATTTTTATTCTTTACCTTATTCTATATTTGTTGTATTTATTTTTTATTTTACATATTATTTATTTATTTATTACTATTATCATTATCATCATCATCATCTTTTATGTCTATTTTTATTACTTTATTTTAATATATATATTTATGTAGGTCTATCGATAATAATCTCTCTACCACTTATATGTAAGATTGCATATTTTTAGACCTCTTTTAGATCCTATATATTAGCGAGACTTTTACTGAGTTATTATTGATGTAATATTTCAATAATTCACAAGAATTATTTTTAAAATATCAAATATCAAATATTGAGTAATAGATTTTGAATTTCTTTTGTAGTTTATTTATTTTATATTTTAAGTTTTTGAATTATTTTAAATTTTATGATTTTTAAAATAATTTAAAAACTTAAAATTTAAAATAAATAAACTTCAAAAGAAATTCAAAATCTATTACTCAATATTTTATATTAAAATCAATATTTGATATTTTAATATCAATTTAGACTATTGCAAGTCAATAAGATTAATAATAGGTGACTGATTACGTCGTGTTATAATATAAAGCAATTCTCGTATCAAACTTAAAGACTTTTACTTTACTTTTCAGAACAGTAGAATATCAATTTAAACTAATGCAAATCAATAAGATTAGTAATAGGTCATTGATTACGAGTCCTTAAAAAGCAACCCCACCCCATAGTAATTAAACATAAAGACTTTTACTTTTCAAAGAAAGACAAAAAAAGGCTTTAACTGGTCTAGCCATAACGTAGGAAAAGAAGCTTTAAGTTTATTTGATACCTTAACAAAATAGTTAATCATAAATACACAATTATTAATTAATTTTGATAATTAATGTTTTAACTGCAAATTCATTTAATATTACACATAAAAACTAGAAACAAATTATTAAAAAATAGAAAATTTTATTTCAAATAGCTTGAAATTAACTAGAGTTTTTAGACATTTTAATCAATGTAATATTATTTTGAGTAAATATTTTTAAATAATAATAAAAATATTTCTACACTATAGAAGCTTTTATCAATATTTTAATAATTGAACCAGAATTTAAATCAATAAGATAAAAAGTTAAAGATTTTAAAGGTTAAATTGGTATTAAACCAGCGTAATATTAATTAAAGATTAAATAAATTTAAAAAATTTAAAGTATAATTAAAAATATTCTTCAATTTTTTGAAAAATTTAATAAAATTTTTATAAATTAGAAATTAATTCATTAGCTAATATATTTGTATAATATGATTAGGAACAACTAGTACGTGGCAGGGCTTCAAGGTCGTCGGGTCTTACGAGGAACATGATGGCAGCTAGACAGAATATAATTGGATATGACATGATTACAACGTCAATGTTTTTCAATTGACTGTCCTTTCTTCAGGTAGACGCCAATCATTTATAACTGTGTTTGCAAACGGTTAAGATTAACCATTTCCGTTAATACGTTTCTGTATCCTTTATCAATGTATCTTATTTATTAAATAGATAGATATCTATAAAATAGAGGAAGCACAAAATAATAGAAACAGATAATCCATTCTCTTTATAAAGAGAGCACGAATTCGAATAATTAGTAAGGTTACCTTTTTTTTTAATAAGAAGGTAACAAATTAAAATTATGAAAATGTCGCTAATAATTTTTCGCTACAAAAATAAAACATAGACAAAAACTATTATGGATAATTAATGAAAAATGTCGCCTATAATTTTCATTCAACTATGAAAATTTGGCGACATTTTTACTATAAATATAAATTGTCATTACTAAATATTAGCGACGATTTTGAGATATTTAGTGACAATTTTTTTGAGCCAAATGTAGTTTTTGTGGTAGTTAGTGAATTAGCCTCAAAATAATCATTGTAGTAATACTAATAATTTAGGGTATAGAAACTATCCTAACTTCTGATAAAATAATTAAGGATAGCAAAGGTAAGAGCCTCCACCTAAACTTAAGTAACATTAGTAACAACAAAGGAAGTCAAATCTGGAAAAGCTCCTAAAAATTTTATTATTACATTTGAGACTCACTTCTAAAGTACTAAAACATATCTCCGTAATCAAAAAGTTTATCCAAAATTTATAAAATTAAATTGGATAACTTGCTAAGCTTGTCTCTAAAAGGCACTAACGTACTTTGCCTATCAATATTGAGTCAAATTTGTGGAACCAGTACTAATGGCTTTAATGAGTAGAAATGAGTTGAGAGTTGAAGAAAAAGACAGAAAAAAAGAAAAATATGTAAGAAAATATAGATGAGGAGAAATAAAAAGAGAAAGAGGGCGAGTCAAAGAAGAAATTGATCAAAGAGTACTAACTAAAAATTCTATATCCAAGCAAACTTAAGAAAGATAGAAAGGAAGACTAATTTAGTATATTTTTAGAGATTTTTAAATAATCACATAATCATATAGGATGCATTGGAGATTTGTGTTATGCAAACACAAGAAGAGGAGATAGTTAGCCATACTCTAGTAGAGTAGGTGGCATATTTAGAAGCTAATGACTCTAAGATTAGTAAGGAAAACATTGATGATATTGACAGACCAAAGCAGAGTAAAGATCTACAATCTCCATAATTGTGATGAGTTAATAAGCACTTATTGAAATGTACCCCAATTATTTAGGTATTTTTGTTAGTATCTTTAGAGATCTTTACCAATAGGCTTTAATATGTTTACATGATGTTGATGATTTTTGCATTCGTGTTGAGTTAAAATTAATTTTGAAGTTATAAATTTAAATGTGTTTTGATGGTCTTTCTTTTTTTTATCTTTATTATTTGATCGAGTTTTATAAACTATAGAGGCAACACAATATCAATATGGATCCATTTTCTCTCTAATTACAGAAAAAACTCCTTTATGTTTGATTACAGAGCTAGCAGTTGAGGAGCTACCAGTGAATGATTAATGATTATTAATGGCATTTGACAAGTCTTTTCATCTGTTATAATCAATTGAATACCAGTTATCATAATCTCTTTCTTTTTCCTTGTTTTTTGGTTTTTTTTAATTGTTCTTACATATTATGTACATTAATATTAAAGTACAACTTAAGTGCGAGAGAGTGATTACTTTGAGCATTAGTCCAATCACATTTAACTTAGTAAGTGAAAAATCTAAAATATTAGGCAAGTAAATTAAGGTTATTAAGTTGATTTATTAGAAGTGATATTATCTTGTGAATTGATTACATTAGGTTAATATATATATTATCACAAATGAATGGTTTACGTTGAAACTTATCAAATAGTCTTGATAATGATGCTTATATTGAATGACGAGTCAGATGTATAATGTTGACATATTTTAAGATTTTTTAGTTTGGGTTCATAAGTGGATGATTAGTCTATTTTAATTATGAATTGGTAAAAAATGCATAAATAAAGTGAATATAAATAAGCTACACTCTGCTCATTTTAATCTAAATAATAGGTCAAAGTTACGAGTGATAGTAGTAGTAGTAAATTGAAATTGTGACATGACAAACTAACCAGAGGTATTTATGACTATGACAAAGTGTTTATCTTTGCTTAAAAGAATTGAAATGATGTTTCAGCCAATCTAATTATGCTTATTAAAAATTAATAAAATTACATTAACTTTTTCATTATTATATCAAATACTTATTGTCTTAATTTTTTAAATTCTTTTTTGCCCACTTTATATATGAGATAAAATTGTTCAAATTTAAGTTGAATTTGAAAGATTATTTAGATAGGTTAAATCTGAATTAGAAGTTTGTGTATTTCTAGGGATTTTAGTGGTTGATGAATGAGATTATTAAACTGATTATGGTGATGATTGACCTTTTTGATAAAATTGTTCAAAATTCCTTGGAATTTCACTCAATTTGAGGTTTAGAGAGCTTTACAAAAGATACAACTAGTTTGTACTGATGTCAAATTCCCTTAAGAAAACACCATCATTGTATGATAATAAGTTTTATATTGCTTTTGTTGATGTTCATACAAGAAAGTGTTGGATGTACTTTATGAAATATAAATATGAGGTGCTATAATTTTATGAAGTTCAAAGCTTAGGTTGAAACTCAAAGCGGATACAAATTACAAATGATCGATCAGGTTTGATAATGAAACTTAGTAAACCTTAGAAAAATTTAACAAATTTTGTTAACAAGCAAGCATTGAATTGAATGTCGATTGATGCCCCATATGTTGGGAATTTCCCGTATAAATATCTCTGATAACATTATCAAATAAAATAGAATCTCTCTAATAAGACTCTTTTATTAAGGACGGATAGTTTTCTTTTAGTCACACGTCAAAGGGAAAGGATCACAAAACTAAACTAAGAGACTGCCCTCCATAACAGTAACAGCTTTTCCACGTAGCAACACTCTCTGGGTCTGCAAGTCTACGTGTATGCTCAGCACTCCACTTCTAGGTGACGCCTGTCCGAAAACATAACTCTCAGATTTACATTATTACGAAGGTTGTATTGTGTGCTTGCGTATCTATGTGGTTCAGAATATTACCATATACGCCTTGAAGTCGCATTTCCCAAGCTTCTTACTCCAGTAAGGTGCTAAAGCACAATGGCCAGCTCCATAAACAGGATCCTGCACATTACAACCATATAAAACATGGATGATCGCAGTTATCAACCACAAATTTCCCATCCCTCCATGACATAAATCTTTTTATTCTTTCCCAATGACCGTCTTCTCTCATTATTCCGCATCGATTTTATCATTCAAAAACAAGCTTGCAGGTTTTGACACCATGATTTGATGTGGGGATTATAATAAAAAAGTTATTCTCCATCTCAGAGTAGTTCAGAAGATGCATGGCAGTTACAGACAAGTGTCAATGTACTCACCTCATCGATCCCAAATTTCGGACAGAAGTACCGGCTGATAAAATCAAACCCAGAATCAGATGATGCAGCCGCTGAAACAATCACCCCATCTCCAGGACATTTTCTTATTTCATCAAGCTGCGGCTGTAATTCAGTAACAGCTTGAGCAGATGGCAGGACAACCTGCAAAACCAGGTCCCGGTTACACAAGTTCCAAGATTATTTTTCCTCATGTCATTACTCGAATAGATTCATGCAATTCGTTCTAAGCCAATACAACCTCTGGAAAGGTTACACTAATGCTTGAATAAGTTGGAAAACATATAAATGCTTGATGGTTATAGGGACGGAGATTATTACCAAAAGGTCGTTTGCAGTAGTAGTCCTTATATCAATTATGGAAGCACCATTAAGGGCTTTAGAAATGGATGTTACATCCAAAGAATTTGATTCAGCCGTTGTGACAGTTGGAAAACCCAATTCAACGAGGAACGGGGCTTTTGATGCACCATTTTGAACATCTGTTTCAAGGACTCTCTTGGCTGTTAGAATCCCTGATAGGGTGTCAAACTCAATTACATCAGAAGCTACTAAACCGTTTTTAAACAGGGCATGTGAAGCTGCTAATGTCGCATGACCACAAAGCTCGACCTGCAGAAAAAGGGAAATCACTCATCCTTACTACCAGTGACGAGTTAACAAATACAATCAAAGAGCAATGTCAGGCGCCAGAATCAGGTCCCATGACATTCGATCAATTAGACCATCAACAAGACGTTAAACAGTTTCAGATAGTTTATCATCCTAGATTATATAACATGTACGTATGGAAATGAAAAACCTACAGTCTGAGAACTTTAATGAGAAAATCCGACAAAAGAAAACCACCAGCAACACCACTTTCTTGGTCATCAAATTTTTTTCTTAATCTTGTAAAGAATGATGAATAAACAGATGGTCCAGAATTTTTTTTCCTCATATTTTTGTGACGAAAGATGAGAGCACGAAAGGTGTACCTCAGCAACAGGAGTGAACCACCTGAGACGGAACCTTGGGTTCGAAGTGGCGTTGTCAGAGTCTACGATACGAGTTAAATAGCAAGTCTCGGAGAAGTTGAACTCGGTAGCCACAGATTGCATCCATTTATCATCTCTCTCTTCTTCTAACAAGCATACCGCTGCTGGGTTCCCCTTAAAAGCAGAGTCGGTAAATGCGTCGACCTGTAAAACTCAAAACCCCATTTCAATCTAACCCAGAATCTCTCGTGTTGGTGTGTGAGTGGATAATTATAGTCAGACAGACGGAGATTTTACCACAAAGTACTTGATTGCCTTTTTTTCCATTTTGCCAAGAGACAGGGAGTCCAGAAATTTGGAGATGAGCGAAAATGGTATGAAAACAGCTAAAGCAAGAACTCAGTCCGCCTACTGCTCGATAGTCGATAGTCGATAGTCGATAGTCTATAGTCGTCAAGTCCTTAAATATTTTATAATTTGTGTATAAAACGCAATCCCCATAAAAGTAACGGAGGATCTGATGCCTCGTTTCCGCGAGTTTAACGATCAGACATTGTTAGTGTTTGTCTACATTAAGAAAGTGCTTTTTCCAAACTCTTAAGTTGGTCAACGACTGGACAAGCACCAATGACATGTTGTTTTGGTGGACACGAATCTGTGCACCACATGTTTTTCAGTTTACGTCATTGGTGACTTAAGAGGATAGTACCCGTTTCAGATTCAAATCTTTGACCGAATTTGAGGATATAGTGGTGGAATTTAATTTGAAGAGGAATTTGAATGGAAGAAAAACGTGATACAGAGGCCTAGAAAAAATAGTTTTGATTTCAATTGCCGTCATAAAAGACAAAATCAGTATAGATATTTATATAATTCTAAAACAGAAAAATAGGAAATAATGACCCACTAACTGACCCCACTACTTAATTCGTTATTAACTAAGTAAAAAATGTGGACTAAAAAGGTGCAAATCATAACAATATGATTTTGAATCAATCATTACTCCCCCTTGATTCAAAACGGCATACTCTAAGTTGTTCTCGAAAATAGTCATGCTTCATGTGAGAAAGTGATTTGGTAAGGATATCTGCAACATGCTCATTTGCACCACAGAACTTCAAAACAACATCATCTTTTGTTATGAGATTTCGGATGAAATGATGACAAATGTCAATGTGCTTTGTTCTGTTGTGAAACGTTGGATTTGTTGTCATCGCAATAGTTGCCTTGTTATCACAGTAGAGTTCGGTAGATGTTTATTGCACTTGTTGAAGATCTATAAGTAATCTTCTCAACCAAACTGCCTGACAACTAGCCGTAATTACAACAAACTACTCGACTTTAGAGGATGATAAGGCTACAACATCCTGTTTTCTTGAACTCCACGTAATAGCTCCATATCCAAGACAAAATACACTCCCTGAAGTACTTTTTCGATCATCTAAACATCCTGCTCAATCGCTATCAGTGAATCCAAATAATTTGAAAGTTGATACCTTTTAGTACTAAATGCCATAGTCATAAGTTCCAGCAATATAACGCAGTACTCTCTTTGCCATTCCAAGATATTGCTTGCTAGGATTATGCATGTACCTAGACAATATACTTACATAATACATAATATCAGAACGAGTGTGTGACAAGTAATTTAAGCCACCAATCAAATTTCTGTAATATTTTTCATCAGCTTTGCCTATTCCATCATCTTGTTCCAATTTGTCATTTGTATTCATTGGTGTGAAAACAGCTTTGCAATTTTCCATTTTGAACTTCTTTAAGAGATCTGATGCATACTTTTGTTGCGAGACAAAGATCTCATCTGCAACTTGTTTCACTTCAAGTCTAAGAAAATATTGCAAAGAACCCAAGTCTGACATTTCAAACTCCTTCATCATGCATGACTTAAATTCAACAACCAAAGATTCACTATACCCCATATAAATCATGTCATCCACATAAAGATATAACACCAAAAATTCACTCTTTTGCTTCTTTAAGTATAACGTAGGTTCATTTTCACTCCTTACAAACCCCTTTTTCAGAAAATAGGAATCAATTTTATTATACCAAACAAGAGGAGCTTGGTTAAGACCGTACAAGGCCTTTTTTTAACCTATAGACTTTATCTTCTTTTCCATCAACAACAAAACCTTCAGAATGAGAAACATAAACCTCATCCTTTAATTCTCCATTCAAAAACGCCAATTTAACATCAAATTGATAGACATTCCAATTCAATTGAGCAGCTAAGGACAATCACATTCTCACTGTTTCAAAACGAGCTATAGGAGAAAAGGTTTCATCAAAGTTTATACCTTGTTGTTGTACATAGCCTTTTGCTACTAGCCTTGCCTTATGCTTTTATATACTCCTATCAACATTGTACTTTGTTCGAAACACCCATTTGAGACCAATGGAGGCTTTGTCAATCGGCAAATCTACGAGCTCCCAAGTTTGATTTTTTTCAATTGACTTCATCTCGTTTATCATAGCATGCTGGCATTCTTCATTTTCTGCTGCTTCATCAAAAGAAATAGGATCTGATGCATATAAAGCAAAAGATCATGGGTAAATATCATATAATGACTTGAATTTTCTTGGTGGAGTCTCGCTAGACGAACTTGATGTTGTTAAGCTCGATAAGGAGGAATGGTTACTGCTGGAAGTATGAGCAGTTGTTGAAAAATCTGACAGAAGATATGCTGAATTTGGAACAACAGTAGGTAAATCAGTAGAATCCTCAACACTAAATGGTAATTGAGGCCTTGAAGCATTATTATCGGAATTGAAATCTCAACTTGCATTTTCATTGAACACAACATTCCGACTAATCAAAACATTCAGGGAGAGGTACCTTAGTGTATGTTATTTGTTGACGATATTGTCCTAGTGAATCAAGGAGGGGGTCAATGCCAAGTTATAACGTTGGAGAGAAGCATTAGAATCACAAAGTTTCAGAATGAGCAAGACTAAGACATAGTATTTAGAGTGCAAGTTTTCGGGTAGCCAGATGGTACACGAGGCAGAAGTAGCAATACGTGCTGACATCATACCACACAAATTTAGTTTTAAATATCTTGGATCAATCATTCAGAGAGATGGTAGTATCGATAACGATATAGTCCATCTAATTTGATCTGGGTGGGTCAAATGGCGGAGTGCATAAGGTGTTTTATGTGATAAGGAGGTCCCTTTAAAACTCAAAGGGAAGTTTATTAGAATGGTAATTCGGCCAACCATGTTATATGGTGCAGAGTGTTGGCTGACTAAGGGTAGGCATATGCGACAGTTACTGGTAACAGAAATGCGTATGCTTAGTTGGATGTGTGACATTACAAAAAAAGATAGGATACAGAATAGGGTAGTGCGAGATATAGTACAAGTGGCTAGTATTGCTGATAAGTTGAGGGAGAAGAGACTTAGATGGTTTGGGCATGTGTGCAGGATGCCCTTGGATGCTCCGATACGACGCTGTGAGCTTATAAACCTTAGTGGCTACAGGAGGAGAAAAGGGAGGCCTTACAAGACCTGGAGGGAAGTAATAAAGAAAGATATGCTAGAGTTAGCCCTCATTGAGGCAGTGGCTAGAATTAGGAAAGTCTAGCGGGATAGAATAAGGGTAAATGACATATCTTAGAGTCCTCACACTCACCCTTACAATTTTTTTTCAAGTGTAGGAGGGAAGGTCACCGCAATGGATGTCGCAAACCACAGGATTGTCGTATCCTCAGTCTTGCTCAGTGCAGATTTCTAGTGCAACTAGTAACGTGAAGAGTACCAATGGAGGCTTTGAAAAAATGGTTCTGATTTCAATTGCCGTCATAAAAGACAAAACCAGTACAATTATTTATATAATTCTAAAACAGAAAATAGGAAGTGATGACTCACTAACTAACCCCACTACTTAATTTGTTATTGACTAAGTAACAAAGTGAACTAAAAAGGTGCAGATCATAACAACTTAATTATGAATCAATCAACATTTAGTAATGTTAGCGATAGGTTCTAGGCTAAGTTCTAATTGATGGCATCTGATCAACTGATCCAGTATCGTTGTTTCTCTGCTATTCTATAATTTAAATATTGTTTGATTAGCTAATCCAGTATCGTTATTTCTCTGATGTTCTATAATTAAAACGTCGACGTTTTAATAAAGCCAAACCTCTCGGATTTACTCTCGCCTAAGCCAAGCCAATGCTTACTCGTTCTTCAACGTTTTAATAAAACCAAACCTCTCGGATTTACTCTCGCCTAAGCCAAGCCGATGCTTACTCGTTCTTTTGATTTTGCTTCCTGCTTCACTTCTCTGATCTTGCGCCTATTCTTCTCAACTCTTTCTATCCTCCTTTTGAGTTAATTCATGGAACGTCTCCTTCCTAGGCTGAGTTATTCTCTTTATCAACAAAGTTTCCTAATTTTGTTCTCTATCAACTACATCCAGGTATCTTCTGTTTTTCATTTCTTTAGTGCTTCTCAAATTTGTTTAATTTGCCCATGGTTAAACAAACGAATTGGGGTTGAAATTATGGGCAAATTTCACTTCCTTTGTTTATTTAATCATGGGCAAATTTAACAAATTTGAATTGGTGTTGAAATCATATTGTTTCTTTCTCTCGCGCTTGCCCAAGCTATATATTGTTATAAATTTCCTCTTCAATGATTTGTCGAACTTGTAGCCTTATACGCCTGTTATCGTGTTACCTTTTGCACGTCTCTTGTGTAGTTGTAGTTAGGGACGGATCCATAAATTTTTTAAGTGGGGACAAAATATTTAAAGTACTCTTATATTACTGAAAAAGATACAAATATTTGTACATTTGATAAACAAAAAATTACATCATTGTCTTGAGCTTCTTACATATAAATATATAACCTATTACAATCGTTCCCTACGAGTCCTCATATTTTGATATCGCTGTAGAAATTTTCTCATTGTCAATATTATTAAAGATATCTTTCTCATATCTTTCTCAATATATGTGATCAAACAGTAATTCATATAAGAATCTCCTATCCGATTACGTAAGTGATTTTTCACTATCTTCATTGCAAAAAATACTCTTTCCACCGATACAGCAGCAATAGGCAAAATCAAAACTAATCTCACAAGTAAAAATACCAAAGGGTACACAACATCCTTTTTTGTTTCAACTAGCTTCTTGGTAAGAACACTAATCCTATTTAATATCAAAAATTGATCATCATATTGTATATGAACGATGTAATTGTCAAGTTGATCACCAAGAGTGGTAAGATCTACTTTAGAGAAATCAGAAGGATAAAATTCAACAAGTTGAATCAATTTTGCTTATCAAAAGCTTAAAAAGAGTCATTTGGATTCAAGTATGCCACACAACTAAGCAACTTGGTATTTACCTCATTGAAGAGATTGTTGAGCTCTTGAAGTTGCATATCAATCACAGTGTAAAATAATTCCACTTGATAATGATACAAATTTGTTAATTTTTGTGCATTTTGCCTTGACTTTCTTCGATGTACAAAATTTTCATTCATGTTTGGAATGGCAATATCATGGTTCTCACAAAATGAAGATGTTTTATTAAATAAGGACTGCCACCCATCATCCCTCATCATTTGTAGTCGTTTGGAAACTTTAATCAAAGAAATTGCATTGATAATGTCTTGATCCTTCCTTTGCAATGCTTGAGATAATTCATTTGTGATGCCCAAGATCTTTTTCATTAAATGCAAGCTAAACACAAATTCAAAAGATTGGATAGAATCAAGCAAAGCATATGTTTCACCTTTTTTCTCTGAAGTTGTGCCTTTTTTCATAATGATCTCTAGAACATCAACTATGTAGTCAAACATCACGATTAAGCTTGATAATGATCCATGATGTGTGCCCCAGCGTGTGTCACCTTATCTTTGAAAAGAAGTTTCTTGATATAAACCTTTACCACTTGAAAGTTCACCATTTTTCAGTGTTGCGATATAAACAAAACAATTAAATTCTATCTAAACCAATTAGAGGCAAGTGCACCCCGTCGACAAGTAATATAAAACGGTAAG
>JANZLD010000004.1:3895634-3917402 GCA_026413575.1 Erythroxylum carthagenense
ATAAAGACAATCATACATCCCAATTCAGGGATCAGAACCAGAATCTACATATTTATCACATTGCCTTAAAAGCATCTGACTCCTCCAATGTAGCTCTTGTTGCTAAAAGCAAAGGACCAAAGGGCAATAATTCCAATCGAGGTAAAAGAAAAGGTTCTTGACCTTCTCAAAGGAATGGACCAAAAGGTCATATTATCAATAAGCAAAAGGGTAAGAGCCAAGGAGAAAAAAACATGGCACGTGTTAAGTACTATAATTATGGAAAGAAAGGTCATTTTGCTTTGGATTGTCCAGAACCTAAGAAGGTACCTTTCTTATCCATATGTTCTCATGCATTAGTTACTAATTCTCTTCTTAATTAGATTATAGATACGGGAGTAAGTAAGCATATAGTTCGAGATCAAGCTAGCTATGTGGACTTTCATCGGTATACAGTGGGTTAACAAACTATCATGTTAGGAAATGATAATGAAGAATATGTCCTAGGAATAGTACAGGAAATACTTTGCTTCTCCATGATGCTCCCTATGCACTCGGGGTGCAATGTTGCCTTGTGTCTCTTGTAACGTTAATGAAATCAGGATTCATTTTTAGTTATAGTCATTATGGATAGAATATTATGTATAATGGCAATATTTTTGGCTATACTACATTGAAAAACGATTTTCTAATTCTTGATTTGGATGCATGTTATGATAATTCATCTTCTGTTTATGTTTCATATTTTGATCCTAATTCTGAATCTATTAAATGGTATACTAGACTTGGTCACATTAGCCAAGATAGATTGAGTAGGCTAGCTAAAGAAGGTCTTTTAGACCAACTCACTAAGGTAAAGTTACCTAGATGTGAGTCATGTTTAGTTGGCAAGGCAATCGTGAAACCTTTTAGTAAGGCTTAAAGGGTATCTAAACCCTTAGAGCTTATTTACTATGATATTTGCGGACCCATGAATGTTAAGGCATATCATGGGGCTATCTATTTTCTCACTTTAATAGATAACTATTCTCGCTATGGGTATGTGTATCTTTTAGCTCATCGTTATGAAGCACTTGATGTGTTCAAACTTTTTGTAACTGAAGTTGACACACAATTGGAAAGAAGAGTTAAAACTCTTTGGATTGATCATAGTCGAGAATATCTATCTGATATGTTCAAAGAATTTTGTGAAAAAAGGTATAATAAGACAACTAATGATTCCTCAAACTCCACAATAAAACAGTGTTGCGAAGCGTAGGAATCAAACATTGCTTGACATGGTCAGGTCAATGATGACACACACTCGTCTTCCAATTAATTTTTAGAGAGATACGTTGCTCATGATAACTTATATTCTTAACCGTGTGCCAAGTAAAAGAGTACCCGCCACCCCTTATGAGTTATAGAATGGAAGAAAGCCTTCGTTAGATCATTTTTGCCTATGGGATTTGGCTGATTATGTATACAACCTAACTCATAAACATGAGAAACTTGGTCCAAGAGCCACTAAAATGGTATTTATAAGATACCTCGAACATTCTAAAAGGTATGATATGTTTGGTAAGCACCCGAATGGTGGCATGACGGAAGTTGCTTCCCGCAATGTGGAGTTTCTTGAGGATAAGTTCCCAAGCATAGGTAAAATAAAAAAGGACCTAGATTTGCATGAGTTACAATAGGATACTCTTGATGAGGGGGAGAATTTAGTTACTCACCAAGTCACCGAGACTTTTCCTACCTAAGAGAACCAAATCGAGAATGAGATTCGTCTTCAATCTCTAAACTAAGAACTTGTGGATAGTCTACATGTTCAAAATCTCACATCTCAAGGGGATAGTGGGAGTGGTTCTCAACATGATCAGGACCCCATATCTCCAAGAGCTAGGGGAGAGATTCTGAATCAGGGCAGACAAATATAGGTCCTAGACTCAGAAGAAGTAAGCATTGAAGAATTCCTCGACAATATTTTCAAATCGAAGAGGAAATATTCCTTTGTACTCCTTTGGAAATAAAAGAACCAACCTCTATTCAAGAGGCTGTTGATTCACCTAATCACACAGAGTAGATGGATGCCATGAGGGATGAAATGGACTCAATGACACGAAATTAGGTTTGGGAACTAGTTGATATTTTGCTCCAATGAAAGTCAATTGGAAACAAATGGGTTTTCAAGATAAAACATCAGGCAGATGGAACGATTGACAAGTTTAAGGCCAGTTTGGTAACAAAAGGCTATACCCAAATAGAGGGTATAGACTATGAAGAGACATTTTCTCCTGCAGTGAGATTTGCCTCTGTTTACTTACTTCTGGCTCTGGTTGCCCATTTGGAACTTGGGTTATTTCAAATGGATGTAAAGACTGTTTTCCTCTATGGTGACCTTGAGGAAGAGATTTATATGAATCAACCTATTGGTTTTGTAGCAAATGGTCAAGAAGACAAAGTATGTCATCTTAAAAGATTCATATATGGTCTCAAACAATCTTCTAGATCGTGGTATTTCAGATTCCTAAAGCCATTAATTCTTTTGTCTTAGTCATGATTTCAGAAGACAATTGTGTGTATGTCAAGAGAACAACAAGTGGAATTTGTTTCTCACATTGTATGTTGATGACATATTACTAGTCGACAATAATATGGAGATGTTCAAAACTAGTAAAGAGTGGTTGTACTCTATCTTTGATATGAAGGACATAGGTGAACCTAGGTATGTCCTAGGTATGGAAATAACTAGAAATCGTCTCAAGAAGCTTCTTGGTTTAAGTTAGGAAGCGTATATTAATAAAATATTGGAACGTTTTCGAACGCATTATTCCAAAACTGTTGATACTCCAGTTGAAAAGGGTCTTATCTTGAGTCTTGGTCAATACCCTCAAACTAATAAGGAAAAAGAAAAAATGAGTAATGTTCCCTATGCTAGCGTCGTAGGAAGCTTAATGTATGCTATGTTGTATACACTGCTTAACATTTGTTTTGTGGTTAGTTTGGTAAATTGTTACCAAAGCAACCCAGGACCTACTTATTGGCAAGCAGTAAAAAGAATTTTTCACTACCTTCGTGGTACTTCAGACATGGTCCTTTACTATCAAGGCAGGGATTTAAGGTTAAGGGGATATTTGGATGCCGATTGGGGTGGTGACCTAGATGAGTCTAGGTCAACCTCAGGATATGTTTTCACCTTGGGAGGGGGATCCATATCTTGGTGCAGCAAGAAGCAAGACTGTATAGCATTATCAACAATGGAAGCAGAATACATTGCTTATTGTCTTGCTGCTCAGGAGACAATATGGTTGAGAAGTTTTTTTTAGGATCTTAATCTTACTCCCAGAGTTAATGATCCTGTTGAATTGTTACGTGACAACACTGCAGCCATACAGTTTGCTAAAGATCCAAAGTTTCATAGAAAATATAAGCATATCAAAAGGCGTTATCATTTTGTAAGAGACTCCATAAAAAATAAGGAGGTTTCCATAAAGTATATACCTACTAAAAAGATGGTAGTTAATCCCTTAACTAAACCTATTCCTCGATATTCATTTAAAGCTTGTGTGATGAGTTTAGGTTTATGTAGGGTTTAATTTTTTTAAAAGTTATATCTTGTTGTATAATGGACATGTTTTTAATTGTAACAAGTTTTTGTTTAATAAAAGTTTATTTATCAAATATTCATTAGTACGTAATTACATGATAAGGCACATTGTAATGTCAGCACACATCAGGCTTCTGATTGACCTTATCATACAAGTAATCGCCCTAATGCTTGAGTAGTAGGTAGGATGAGACTTCACAATATTAATATTGAGTGTATGTAATATTGTGTTATCTTCAAACTTGTGTAGTATGCATGATAAGTTTTTATATTTGAATAGTCACCTTAGTAAGTCTAAGATGAGACTCTGATCAGTCGGATGTGAAAGATTCATATTTTACATTGAAGCCTTAAAGCCAAATCTCGAGTGTCAAGATTAGCATTAGGTATGTTAATCTAGTGGCTCAGATTAGTTTTTAAGTAAATCTGGATTCATGATTTGCATGGCATAACAGAGTGACATGCCCAATTTAGTGGGTGCTATGTTATGATACACATTTCATACTGTGTGTGCTATGTAACGACCTTCTTATGGAGTGACAGTTAAATCCCTCTGTCATTGTATGATCCCATAGACTTTAATGTCTAATCAAATGAAACTCTTCGACTCATAACTATGATATGAAGCTAAGGCTTGGTGTTGCTACTTTAGTGTGGTTTTCTGACGGCTAAGTTGTATACAGTCTAGCGGAGCACATTAGGAAAGTAGTTAAGCCAAGATGGATCATTATAAGTGTCTAAGGAAGAATTTTTTCCTTCATCACTATATCAGCCTGAGTGATTATACTTGGTGTATAATCATATGCTATATCTATGAGCATAAAGGGACAGTGTATGCGTTTGGTGATATTTTGGATGATTTGGGGTATCATAACTATGTGAAAGTATTGTGTTAGTTAGATGGTGACTTAATATAATACTACTGGTTCTTTAATGGTCGCACGCCCCATTCTCAGTATGACACGTGAACTTTCAGAGAGAAGATGTAACTCGTGGCTTATATAGCCGAGTGGGAGTTGTTGACAGTTACACAACATGAATGGCCACATATATAACTTCCGTCGGTTATGTTTATTCTCATATAAAAAGAAGGATTAAGGGAGTGGAATAAAGATCATTGATTGCAATCACAGAAAAAAAAACTCTCTTTATTGTTCCTCACGTGAAGCACACCATCGGGGCTTAGAGTTTAGGGCGTGGATTAACGGTGACTCTAGTAGCCAACCGTGACACATGGCCTAGCAAACATAGAATCGATCAACAACTTTCACATTAAGGTCATTCCTTATAAAAATTCTACAACATTAATGGTGGCGGCTGATACAGAGATGGGTTTACTTTATCAAGCTCCACCTTCTTCTATTAATTTAGCAATCTGTTCGTTGCAGGTATGCAGTTGTAAAAGGGGCGAATAAGGGAATTGGTTTTGAGATTTGTTGGCAGTTAGTTTCAAATGGGATTGTCATGATTGTAACTTCCAGAGACGAGAAAAGAGGACCCGAAACTGTTGAGAAGCTAAAAAACTCTGGTATCTCATTAGATTATGTGATGTTTCATAAGCTTGATGTCACCAATATAGATAGTATCACTTCTATGGCTGATTTTGTTGAATTATGTTGTTTCATACAGCCTACTACACTAAAACTTGTGAAAGATTTAGCTAGATCAGTCAAGGTGAAGAGGAAAGGCAGAATAAAGAAGAAGGTTCCCAGGTTCCTAAGGAAGCTAGAGATGATCATCTTAGGAATAATTCAGAAGTGCATGGATCCATTTGAAGACCAGTGTAGGAAGAGTGGAAGGGCTGAAGCAAGTTGCAATGGAAAGCTAGAAGAAGAAGAACCAGAATATAAGAAGAAAATGTAGAGATGGATTTTTTAATCAGTTAAAAACCTGAAGCAAAATTTGATAGTTCTCATTGGAATTATGAAGAAATTTTGCAAAACCAATGAAGCAGAAGAATTCAGAATCAAAATTTTAATTGCCATTAAAGGAGAGCAAGCTAGCTCAAATTCGTACTTCATGCAACTTTTGGTCCCTGCAGTATTAGAGTTTTTTTTCTTTTTTCTTACTGCAACCTCTGATATTACTAGTTGATATCACTGTCAGAGTCTGTTATTTTTAGACAACAATATTGTCTTGTTTTGTGTTGAACCAATGAGAGCAAGAAACATATCAAAATCTTGCTCCTCAATTATCTTTTGTTTTCATTTTCAGCCATTGATGTAAGGTGGCACAAAAAACGTGTAAGAGTTAATATGAAAAAGCTCCAATTCACTTCATCGTGTATGAGATGCAGAAATATATGAAAACATTCTTCTTCATCAATCTGAAAAAAATCTTGCCTTTTCAATTTTTGTTGCTTATCTTGAGTTGATTTTAGAGATGTGTTGAGATAGAAAAATGCTTAGAGTGGAAAGAAACAGACATTAGTTTTGAAAATCCATTTCTAGATTGTTAGAAGAAATCTTATAGTTGCAATCTGAAACCTTAACTATACACCAAACACTTGAGAGAATCATACATTGATCATTAGAGAGACAATTTTACAAAATTACAAGGACTACAATCAGAGGATTAAAGCTGAATGTTGGTCTTCTAAAATATTTCACTTTCTTATAGCAGAAGCATTTAGTTTAGTAGCTGTTGCAGGAAAGCTTTGACTAGCAACATCTTTGAGTTTGTGGTTTGAGTGAAGGAGGTGGTATCTAAGTCCAATGAGAGTGGTATCAGAGTTACACAGTTCACACAACCTAGACTGGATCAAAGCCATAACAGGTACGAATTTTCCTGTGATGAACTTGCAAAGTGTACAGGAAAATATATCAGTCTTAACTGGTGAAAATTGGCTTTTAGAGTAGAGGAATGTTTCAGAATTCGTAAATGCTAGGATGTAGTAAATGAAGGAGTAACTGATGTTGAGGGAACAACAGAGTTGACAGATCAACAATTGACAAGAATGAGGTAGGATAGAGACAAGGACTTTAAAGCTCTCATCTTTTTTAGGTCAGTGGTTAGTGAGACAATTTTGCTAAGACATATTAGTTGCAAAAGTTCTAACGAGTTGTGGGACACACTGAAGCTGGAGTATGTAGGCTTAGCTACTCCAGCTTCAGTCACTAAGATTGAAGAAACAGGTCGTGATGAGAAATTTTGAAAACTTTTCAATGAGAGATGAAGAGAATGTGGGTGCAGAAAAAACTAGATTCATGGGTTTAGTGCAACAATTGAAGGAGTTTGTAGAAAAATACTAACACTGAAAGATTAGTTGACAAGTTTTTGAGCAGATTGCCCTTGAGATTTGAAGCTAGTATAGCCCCTGTGGAGTGGCAATTTAATAATGATCCAGACTTAGTGACATTGAAGCAAGTTTTTAATGTGTTGGAAATGCACGAGGAGAGGCATGGGATTAGAAGAGAAGGAGAGGAATATGCTTTGAAGGCAGAATGTTTCAAAATACCAAAAAAAAACCCACCAATCTACACCCAAACATAAAATCTGAACCAAAACCTCCTTGAACCAAATGCAGTGCAACCATAGATGCTTCAACATTCACAAAACCAGCCATAACACACCCAAAATCCTTACCAAATGACATCATTTCCTCAAAACCAATCCTAGCAAAGCCAAATGCAATACTAGATGCCTCAAGTGTATCCTCAAACATAATTCCCTCAGCAATTGCCTTATTTGAACCATCCAAAAAATTTCCAAATCACCAACCAATATTCTGGAAATAACTCTAACCGAATGCAAAGTGGACCTAAAACTTCAAGATGGGGAGTGTTTCCAAATTGTAAATTCTATGGGAAGAACAATCATGTTACTGAAGAATGTTATTGGAATGAGAATGTGGATTGTATTCATTGTAAAAAAAGGGGGACATTTGAAGAGAGTATGTTATGAAAAGTGGATGAAAGAGCAAGAAAATCATCAAAACCCCATTTTTGGAAAACCACCACCAACACATGCTTTACAAAGACAAAACACTTCATCAAACCAAATGCCAATTAAATATAGCCCTACCAAAATATTCCTGGATCACAAGTTTACCAAGCACATTATGTTGCAAATTCTGAAATTGTACCATATCCATAACATTTCACTTCTCATCCTTTGTTATCTCATACTTACTCACCTCAACCTCAAACAACTCAGTCATATGTATCTCAACCAACCTTCACACATCAAATGCCTTACCAACCTATACACACACAAACATCAAGCCAATAACCCCAAAGTACATATCCTGATAATAATCCCCCATCCTAACCACAATCAAAAAACTGTCCAAACTTCCAAGGCAATCTACAAAATATCCCAAACACTCAACCTGGATCATCACAAACTAGTAAACCAACAGAAAAACAAGTAGCAGAGGAGAGTGTGTTTGTGGTAAAAACTTGTCACAAAACCATGGAAAATGATTCTGGTGTTGGAACTTGTACAGCTGAAGCAAAGGATGAGAAAGGGAGTGAGTGGTTAGTAGACAGTGGGTGTTCCAATCACATAACAAAAAGAAGAGAAACATTTGTGAAGAAAGATACCAGCATAAATACAGTAGTAAAGATTAGAAATGGAGAAATCATACCTGTATCTTAGAAGGGTACTGTGGAATTAGCTACAAAAGCTGGAAATACAATACTTGAGGAAGTGTATTACATTCTTGAACTTGATTAGAATCTGATAAGTGTTGGTCAGCTTTTGGAAAAGAAGTATAAAGTCTACTTTGAAGATGAAATGTGCAGGATTTTCAATGAACAAGGTGAGCTAGTGCATAAAATTCTGATGATCAACATAGTTTTCAAGATTAAATTGACAGAAGTGGTTATGGCATAGAAGGTATGGACATGCAAACTTGGATTATGTTATTGACATGCAAAGAAAAGAGTTAGTTCATGGAATACCACAGTTGAGCAGCAAGTTGAAATCAGTGTGTGAAGCATGTACAAAGGGAAAAGGCCATGTTTTTACCTTTTCCAACAAGTGATTGGAGAGCCTCTGAGAAATTGTAGCTGGTGCATACGGATGTGTGTGGACCTATGGATACAACATCAGCTGGAGGAAACAAATATTATGTGGAATTTATTGATGATGTGTCTAGATATGGTTGGATTTATTTCATGAATATCAAAGACCAAGTGTTTGGTTTCTTTAAAGTATGGAGAGCAGAAGCTGAAAGTCAATGTGGAAAGAAAGTGAGATGCTTGAGAAGTGACAGAGGAGGAGAGTACATTTCAGATGAAATGAAGAACTACTTTGAAAGGGAAGGAATTTTTCATCAATTTTCAGTTTCTTACTCACCTCAACAAAATGGAGTTTATGAGAGGAAGAATAGAACTATAGTGGAGATGGAAAAGTCTATGATGTTTGGAATGAATGTACCGAAAAGGTTTTGCCCAGAAGCTTGTTTCACTACAGATTATTTACAGAATAGATTGAAGACTAGAGCATTAAAGGAGAAAACTCCTTTTGAAATCTAGTTTGGTATTAAACCAAAGGTTCATCATTTGATAATGTTTGGATGCGTAGCTTACATGCATGTCCCAGATGCTAAAGAACAAATTTAGATGAGAAAATAGCCCAGGGAGTTATGATGGGATATAGTGCAGAATCTAAGGGATACAGAATTTACAATCCAGAAACTCAGAAGATGTTTGTTTCTAGAGATGTAAAGTTTGATGAAAGTGAAGGATGGAAATCGGGAGAGCCTACAGTCATAAAATTAGTAGGAGTTGGTATTGAAATACCATTGAATGAACTAGTTGTTGATGAAGTCATGAGAGAAGCATCTTATGAGGAAGTGATAGCAGCAAATAACTCAAACAATTAAGGAGATGAAGAGAATCATGAGGAGTTGTCACCTAGCTCAGAAAGTGATTAATTAAGCTCAGAAATTCAGAAGGAGACTTCCAACTCTGACAATGCTCATAAGGAGAGGGATCTAGCCTCAATTTATAATGAAACTAAACCTTTGTTTGATTTCAGGTATGATGATGCAGATGAAGAGGAAGCAGATGAGGCACTCATGGCTTCTGAATATGCCATGACTGTAGGAGCTGAACTTAAAATGTACAATCAGGCAATCAAACAAGGAGTGTGGCAAGGTCTAATGGATGAGGAGACAAAGGCTATAGAGGAGAATGGAACCTGGTTGCTAGTTGATCTACCTAATCCAGAAACTAAGGTTGTGGACTCAAAGTGGATTTACAAGGCAAAGTTGAACTCTGATGGATCTGTCAACAAGTACAAGGCTAGATTGGTTGTAAGAGGGTTTAAGCAGGAATATGGAGTGGATTATACTAAAACTTATGCACCTGTAGCAGGGCTAAACACAGTGAGATTACTATTGGCAATGGGAGCAAACAATAGATGGAAGGTACACCACATGGATGTGAAGAGTGCCTTTCTCAATGGAATGCTAGATGAGGAAATGTATTTGAAGCAACCCAAAGGGTATATGATAAGTGGAAAAGAGCAGAAGGTTTACAAGTTGGTAAAGGATCTATATGGACTGAAACATGCTCCAAGAGCCTGGTATTCAAGAATCAATAGCTACTTGATGCAGAATGGTTTTATAAGAAGCAAGAGTGAAGCTATATTGTATGTGAAAAACAGTGATGGAGAAAAACTGATTTGTTCAGTGTATGTTGATGATTTGCTAATAATTGGTACTAAGGACAAGCTGGTAGAAGAGTTTAAGGAGTTGATAAAGTCTGAGTTCTAAATGATAGAATTAGGAGAAACGAGTTACTTCTTGGGACTCGAAATAGATCAAAGAAAGAATGGAATTTTTATACATCAAAAAAAGTATGCAAATGAGCTAATTGAGAAGTTTACCTTAAAGGACAGTAGTGGTATGGCAACTTCAATGGAGCATCAACTAAAATTGGAAATCATAAAACCAAGTGAACAATTCGATGTGACTTATTATAGAAGCATGATAGGCTCATTAATGTATTTAAGTGCATCTAGGCCAAATATTGCTTATGCTATAAATATTATGGCAAGTTTCAGTCACAAACCCTCAAGGAAACATGCTATCTATGCTAGAAGGATACTTAGATATGTTAAGCATACTGATTATGGAATCTGGTATGGAAGAGGAGAAAAGGTGGAGTTGTATGTCTTTAGTGATGCAAGCTATGCTGGAAGTAATGAATGTAAGACCATAAGTGGATATTGTTGTAGTTTGGGATCAGGAATTTTTGCTTGGAGCTGGAAAAAGCAGAAAAGTGTTGATCAGTCAACAGCTGAGGCAAAGTACGCGGCAGTGAACATGGTTGCTAAGCAAGCTTAGTGGTTGAAGAAAATGCTGATGGATGTAGGTGAATTGAAGGATAATTGTGTCACCATCTATTGTGACTTTAGTGCTGCAATTTCCATGGTAGAGAACCCTTTAGATCATATGAGAACCAAACACATCAAAGTTAAGTACCATTATGTCAGAGAATTGATTGAAGAAAAGGATATTAAAATGGCATTCTATAGGTCAAGTTTCCAATTGACCGAATTATTCACCAAAGCTTTGCAAAGATGGAGATTTGAAGCCTTAAAAAATTGATAGGTATACAGGCTCCACAAAACAAAGGAGGACCTGTTGAATTATGTTGTTTCATACAACCTGCTATACTGAAACTTGTGGAAGATTTAGCTAGATTGGTCAAGGTGAAGAGGAAAGGCAGAATGAAGAAGAAGGTTCCTAAGTTCCTAAGGAAGTTAGAGATGATTATCTTGGGAATAAATCAGAAGTGCATGGATCCATTTGAATGATTGAAGACTAGTGTAGGAAGAGTGGAAGGGTTGAAGCAAGTTGCAATGGAAAGCTGGAAGATGAAGAACCAGAATATAAGTAGCAAATGTAGAGTTGGATTTTTTAATCAGTTAAAAACTTAAAGCAAAATTTGATAGTTCTCAATGGAATTATGAAGAAATCTTGCCAAACCAATGAAGCAGAAGAATTCAGAATCAAAATGTCAATTGTCATTAAAGGAGATCAAGCTAGCTCAAATTCGCACTTCATGCAACTTTTGGTCCCTGTAGTATTAGATTTTTGGTCTTTTTTCTTATTGTAGCCTCTAATATTACTAGTTGATATCACTGTCAGAGTTTGTTATTTTTAGACAAAAATTTTGTCTTGTTTTGTGTTAAACTAATGAGAGCAAGAAACATGTCAAAATCTTACTCCTTAATTATCTTTTGTTTTCATTTTCAGCCATTGATGTAAGGTGGCACAAAAAACATGTAAGAGCTAATATGAAAAGCTCCAGTTCACTTCATCATATATGAGATGCATAAATATATGAAAAAATTCTTCTTCATCAATTTAAAAAAATCTTGTTTTTTCAATTTCTGTTGCTTATCTTGAGTTGATTTTGGAGTTGTGCTGAGATAGAAAAATGCTTAGAATGGAAAGAAATAGAAATTGGTTCTGAAAATCCATTTCTATATTGTTAGAAGAAATCTTATATTTGCAATCCAAAACCTTAACTATACACCAAACACTTGAGAGAATCATACATTTATCATTAGAGAGATAATTTTACAAAATCACAAGGACTACAATAAGAAGATTAAAGCTTAATGTTGGTCTTCTGAAATATTTCACTTTCTTGGAGCAGAAGCATTTAGTTTAGTAGCTTTTGTAGGAAAGCTTCGACTAGCAACAACTTTGAGTTTGTGGTTTGAGTAAAGAAGGAGGTGGTATCTAAGTCCAGCGAGAGATTTCGTCAAGAACAAAGTTGGAAAGTTTGATATATTGGTAGTAAAACTTAAGATCTTTTTCCTACAAATTCAACTTCTACATCATTGATGAGGGTTGATTGAAATTGTATACGGGTGAATAATACGGGAGTTGTAGGAATGCAGGTAGACATTGAAGCTTTGGAAGCTTCGATGGGTAACGTTTGTTTCAGGTTCTTCAAGTAGTTGCAGAAACTCGAATTCGTGTTTATGCTTTTTCATGGATGCAGGGAGCTGGTCAAATCGGAGCTAAGCTAACTTCTTAAACTTATGATTCTGTTGAAGAATGTGTGAGAATAAATTACTACAGTGCCAAGAGAATGATTTAAGCACTTGTTCTTTTACTCCAATTGTCCGATTCTCCTCGGATTGCCAATGTTTCCTCTTCCATGGGAAAGCTTAAGGGAACTAACTTTATTACAATAATCAATGATGCTAAGTTTAGTTGTACTTAACTGTTGGCTTGGCCATATGCTTCTTCCTTTGTTGTTCCAGAATTTATCAAACAAATGGGCAAAAAGGGTCTTAGGTGATGCAGAGAATCTGATAGAACATAAAGTTGACAAGGTTTTGAGCCAATTCCTTGAGGATTTTAAGGAAGATTCACTGGAAACCAAAGGATGACCTATTTTCTTATCTGCATATATTGTGTCTAAAGCAACCATGAATGCGTATACAAGGATTGTGGCTGTTATGAAAATAAAACGAAACTTGCAGAATGCATATATTTGGTTAGGAATTGTCAGAAAGGAAAGAAGAATAAGAACATCAAGAGGAGAGAGAAGACACATATTTCACTGATAGAGAGGGATCACAAATCATACACAATCATTTTCATGCCATTGAAGCCACGTGCGTTTGGCTTAAATACGACTCTTACACTACTATATCCTTATGACTATTTTATTACTCCCGTCTCTCTTTTTATTTAAACGCAGCACATGGCTCCTTTGTCACCGTACTAACGTTTGTCATTGTAATTAATTACATATCATCTTCTATGGCTTTCTCTGCAATAATTCCCCTCTCCTTAACATTTTTGTCCACTAAGTTGATTTTTGAATAGCACTTTTGGAGATCAAAGAGGTGTTTCCATGTCACATCTATGTTTCCTCCATCCAACCACTATATTAACAGTTGAGTTACTGCTTTGCTGTGTTTCTTCGCAATACGGTGGTCTAAGACTGCGACTAGTGTAATTACTTCTGGTAATGCTAATGAAATTCTGACCCGATCCCCTTTTACCTCCTTCAGTTGTGAGACATGAAATACAAGATGTATTAAGGAGGTCGCGGGCAGCTCAAGTTTATAAACCACCCTACCCATTCTCTGCACCACCTTATACGGTCCATAATACAGAGGAGATAATTTTTTATTACTCCTCCTCTACAGGGTGTGCTGTCTGTAAGGCTGCAACTTGAGTAACACCATGTCTCTGATTTAAAATTCACGCTCAGAACGCCTGGTATCTGCATACTGCTTCATCCTGTTCTGAGCCCTCTGTAAATGAAACTTGGTTACACTAATAACTACTTCTTTATTCTTGAGTACCTTATCCACCTCCGCCACCTTTGAGTCTCCTGCTATGTATGGTATATATATAGGTGGCGGATAACTGTACAATACCTCAAAGGGTGTAGATCTGATGGACGGCCGATACATGGTATTGTACCACCACTCAACCATTGATAACCATTCACTCCATCTCTGTGGGGTTTCACCACAATAACATCGTAAGTAGGTTTCTAAAATTTTGTTAACGATTTCAGTAAGATCGTCAGTCTGTGGGTGGTATCCGGTGGAGTATTTGAGTTGTACCCCTTACAGCCTCTATAACTCCTGCCAAAATTTACTCATAAAGATCGGATCCCTATCGCTAATAATCGACTTAGGTATCCCATGTAATTTAAAAACGTTAGTAAGAAACAGCTCCGCAATTTCACTAGCCGTATAGGGATGTTTTACCAATATGAAATGAGAATACTTTGTGAAGCGATCAACCACAACAAAAATTACTGACTTCCCCTTTGATACTGGTAATCCTTCAATAAAATCAAGGCTGACCTCCCGCCAACTCTCTTCTGGAATAGTGATCGGTTGTAGAAGTCTCGGGTATGTTGAATTGTCATGCTTGTTCTGCTAACAATTCATGCAACTCTAGACGTATCTCCACACGTCTCTCGCCAACCCTTTCTAGAAGAACATGTTTTTTATTTTCTTTTCCGTAGCCACCACCCCTACATGTCCTCTGACTGCCTCGTCATGACTAATGTCAATTATCTGCTGTCTCAATGCGTTATTGTTACCGATCACCAACCGACCCTTCCATCTTAATAATTCGTTCTTCCACTCGTATGCACTAGACTTCAATGTGTTATTGCTCAATCCCTTAATTATCTCTTGTACCGTCTAGTCCTCTTCTCAGCTTTTTCTTATTTCCCCCAATAACTCGGCATGCACTTGCGTCATTGACAACATCATTAGTTATGCACTTGTAATTTTGGAAAGAGCATCGGCAGCATTGTTCTCCTTCCCACTCCAGTACTGCACTTCAAAATCATATCCCAACAACTTTAGAAGCCATGACTGTTGGAAGGGGGTTGTCAACCTCTGTTCCAATAGGTATTTAAGGCTTCTATGATCGGTTTTAACCACGAAGGGCTTGCAACTCAAATAGTGATGCCAGTGCTTGATCGTTTTGATGATTGCCAAAAATTCTTTCTCGTATGTCGACAACCCACAATGCCATCTCGCTAGCGATTTACTAAGAAACGTTACAAGGTGGCCATCCTGTTACAACACCGCCTCTATGCCTTGTCCACTGACATCAGCTTCAATGACAAATATTTTTTAGAAGTCAGGCAGTGTTAGTACTAGTGCAAACATGATCGTTGTTTTAAATTTTTCAAAGGCATTTTGTTCTTCCTCTTGCCATTCCCAATTGTTCATATGGTCCTTCTTTAATAGCTCGGTTAATGGTTTCACTAACACTCCATACCCTTTTATAAACCTTCAATATTACCCAGTGATCCCTAGGAACCCTCTGAGCTCCTTAATCCTTTTAGGCCTTGGCCATTCCTCAATAGTTTTTACCTTTCGCTGATCAATAGTAACTCCCATCTCCGAAATAGTATATCCCAAATATTTCACTTGCCTTACTTCGAACACGCACTTATTTCCCTTCAAAAGTAGCCAATTTCTTCTTAGCGTTTCCATGGCAGTGGAAATATGCTGAACATGTGACTATAACGATGAGCTATATATCAAAATGTCGTCGAAAAAGACCAGAATGAAGCGACGCAAGTATGACTTAAACAAGTCGTTCATCATTCTCTGAAACGTTGAAGGCACATTTGTCAGGCCGAATGGGATTACGAGAACCTCGTAATGGCCTTCATGTGTTCAAAATGTCTTCTTCGCTATATCCTCTGATTGCATCCTGATTTGGTGATACCCAGATTGTAAGTCCAGCCTGGTGAATCACCCCGCCCCATCCAGCTTATCGAGAAGTTCCTCAATCAATGGCATCCGAAACTTATCCTTTACCATATGTTTGTTTAGTTCTCTATAGTTGACGCACATTCTCTAGGAGTCATCCTTTTTCTTAACTAAGACCACTAGAGACGCAAACGGATTGCAACTTTGTCTGATAAAACCTTGTTTCGTAAGATCCTGCACTGCTTGTTCTATTATGTCCTTTTGAACTCCCAAATATCTGTATAGTCGGAAGTTAATGGCATCCACTCCATTCTTCAACACTATCTGATGATTGTGTTGGTAGTTTGGAGGAAGCTCCATCGGTTCTTAGAAGACGTTCGCATATTCCGACAAAATAACATTGATCTCGTCAAAAGCACACCATTGATCTGTCGTCATCCTCATCTATTGTAGCTAGAATTCTATAGGTTTCGACAGTTGCATCATAAATAGTTGACTCTTTGCTGCTTGGTGTACATGCTTCTGAAATTCTTTACTAGAAATTATTTTTGATCTTCCCTCTGGATTACCACTCAACGTCACCATGAGCCCTTCACACCTGAACATCATCGTTCGATTCCTGAAATTGTATAAAACATTGTGTAGTCCACTCAACCACTGCACCCCGAGTATGATGTCACACCCACCTAATGGTAACACTATCGCATCCATTGAGAATTGTACTCCCTGCATGATCCACTTAAACCTTTGGAATATTGGTGGCATTTCAGTTGTAATCCAACTCTTACAGTAATGAAGATGGGCTCCATCTCCTGGAGTTGACATCCCCCCATCCTTACAACGGAGGTGTCTATGAAGTTGTGGGTGCATCCATTGTCAATCAGTATGTGTATCATTCTCCTTTGATGCACTCCGACCACCCTCATTTGTTTAAACTCGGTATTCCTAGACAGTCCCAACATGGCTTGCATGGAAACCATTGATTGAGCTTCATCTATGAGACTCCCTTCTAAATCATCCTCTTTCACTTCAGGGGAAGTTCTTCCACTGTCATCATCATCACCTGAGATTGCATAAAACTGCAGTTGACGTTTTTTTACATTGGTGACCCACACTATATTTTTCATCACACCAGAAACAAAGGCCCTTTGCCCTCTTTTCATCAAAGTCCCGGCTACTGAAATGTCTCTGAGGTATTGAAGTTCGTATCGATGACGACAGTTGTAACGACGACGTAGGAGTCGGTAGTACACCATCAGACGATGACTTACATATGGCATTCATTGGCTGCGAAACACATGAGTTCTGATTGAAATTGCCATTATCGTTCTTCCCCTTCATTAGTGATCCCTGTTTAAACGTCGGGTTCCCTGTGGAGTTTAGAATTGCCTCCTGCTTCCTCGCTAGCATGTAAGCTTGATGCACTGAGTGAGGTTTATGCAACTTCACCATCACTCCAATCTCTGGTTTCAACCCTTTAACAAAAAATCCCACCAGATACTCTCCAGACAATTTTAACCTGTTGGAATGATGATCAAATTGTGTGCAGTAATCTAACATGATTCCTTGTTATTTCAGGTCTTTAAATTCTCCTACCGGATTGTCAAATATTTCCACGTCAAGCCGCTGCTTCAAAACCTTCATGAACTCCTCCCATGCGACTACTTTTGTTAGGTTGTGATTCCTAATGTATAAACGGTATCACTCCTAAGCCCGCTCATCCATGTGCAGGACAGCCACACTCACTTTTGTATTCTCCGGAGTTTGGTCTAACGTAAAGAACTGCTCACATCTATATAACTGCAACTTGACGTTTTCTCCGTCAAATGGTGGAAACTCAATCTAACTCATTCTTGTGGGTACCGCGATTCCTTCTCGCTCTTGTGCAACTAAACTATTCTGTGGTGTGGTTTCAGATGTACCAACCTCACCTCCTGGTTTTTAAAAAATCTAAAGGAGTAAAGATCTTAGCTCTGACATCTCTTTTTCTACCTTCTCCGTCCTATTTTGCATTTCCAAAAACATTTTCTCCATTATGCCCTTCAAACTTTCTTCCATCCTTCTCAACTCAGCACCTCTAGTGTTTTCTGCCATTGTCTTTGTTCACAGGATTGACTTCTTTGATACCAATTTGTTATGAAAATAAAACAAAACTCACGAAATGCGTATATTTGGTTAGGAATTGTCAGAAAGGAAAGAAGAATAAAAACATTAAGAGGAGAGAGAAGACACAGATTTCACTGATAGAGAGGGATCAAAAATCATACACAATCATTTTCATGCCGTTGAAGCCACATGCATTCGGCTTAAATACGACTCTTACACTACTCTATCCTCACGACTATTTTATTACTCTGGTCTCTCTTTTTATTTAAACGTAGTGCGTTGCTTCTCCATCACTTTACTAACGTTCGTGGTTGTAATTAATTACGTATCATCTTCTCCGGCTTTCTCTGCAACAGTGGCCAAGAAGTATCCCAATTTTTGTGTGAATTCCTTCTGCCCTAGTTTTGTGAAGACAGACATAAACTATCAAACAGGGGTTTTCCTGTGGAAGAAGGTGCAGAGAGTCCAGTGAGGCTTGCTCTGCTTCCTACTGGCAGTCCTTCAAGTTGCTTCTTCATTAGAAAGGAGGAAACTCCTTTTTAATCAACTCTTTCTTTTTAAAGTTTTCATAACCAATCTTTTTGTTCCACTGTAACATTATCTTTGAACAATAATTAGACGATTGTGGGTTAAAAGCTCTGAAACGCAATTTGATCTATTAGAAGACCCAGATAACTCTCCAGAAAACTCCATTATCCTGGGCTAGTTACAAATCCACTTTTGGCCTAATGTTTTGGTAATTGTTTTATTTTGGTCTGCCAATGTACATAGCCTCGCACCACAGCCTGTCATTGTACCTAGCAAAGAATAAATGGCCTCTGTACAGTTGTCTGATTTGGTAGTTTGTTTTTCCTTGATTCTAGGGCACCTAGCCAATAGTATAGAGTTGTGAGGTGTATAAATGATTGTCTGAAAGTTCAAATACAGTATGAAAGAATTCTCTTTCCTCACCTACGACTATTCTTTGCTTTGTTTTTACATGGTATCAGAGCAACTCTGATTCCTCTACTCTACTCTAATCTGCTATATCCAATACAATGGATAACAGTGGATCTAGCACCACAAACATACCTACAACAAATGAACATGAACCTATTCAATCACCAATACTGAAAACCTAGGGTTGTGCTTGTCACGACTCCCTTCAATGGCAATAATTATCTTACCTGGAGTAAATCCATGACTATAGCCTTGTGTGCAAAGGATAAGATGTCCTTCATTGACGGGTCCTGCACAATGCCCACAGAAGATGCAGTATTACAAGCAAAATGGAAAAGAGCAGATAGTATGGTGAAATCATGGATCCTCAATGCTATGGTAAAGGATTTAGCTGATGCCTTCCTAACTGACAGAGAACTTTGGGTGGGGCTACAAGAGAGGTTTGGTGAAGTTAATGGACCACTGTTGTATCAAATAAAGAGGGAAATAAGTTCCCAAAAACAAGGTACTCGAACGGTTTCTGCTTATTACATTAAATTAAAAAAATATGGGATGATTTGTCCAGCCTAAGCCCTACACCTATGCGCACTTGCGATGCTGCAAGAACTTTCACTACAAAAGAAAATACTCATAGACTTGTGTAGTTTCTGATGGGACTCAATGATGAGTTTGAACATGTTGTTAATCAAATAATGCTAATGGAACCACTAGTAAACAAGCCTTTTCTATGTTGCAAACCGTTGAAAGACAAAGGGTGGTCAATTCCAACATGGACAATACTCCAAACATGGCAATGCTAGCTAAACAGACAAGTGGTTGGAAGAAAGGAGGGACAAATAATGTCAGCTCCAGCAAAGGATCCTATCTCAAGAAGAAGGATAAATACTGTGAAAAATGCAAGAAGAATGGTCATACCTTGGAAACTTGCTTTAAAATCCATAGGGTCCCTGAATGGTACAAGGAACTCCTGCACAGAAGGAAAAAGGGAATGCAAACATGGCTCACACAACAGATGGTCCTGCAGACAACACACAATAGCAAAGTGAAGAAAAAACATGGAATGGACAAATGTCATCCAGTCTTGCTGATTTCATTCAACAGGAGATAAGTAAAGCCATTAAAGGGAAAACTACTGGGGAGGTAAACTATTCAGGATATCAACATTATGCAGGTAATGTTACACACTTAGTGAACACTGTTTTTAATCATGTTGATTCTTGGCTCATTGATTCTGGAGCCTCAACTCACATGACAGCAGATCTAAGAACATGCACTAAATATGTGGAAAATGATAATACCTACGATCATGTAACTCTCCCTGATGGAAGTAAACAAGAAGTGGCCCACATTGGCCAGACACAAATAGGGAATAAAATTGCTCTCAAAGAAATCTTACATATCCCTCAGTTTTTCAAGAATTTGATATCAGTTAACAAACTAACCACACAAAATGAGATTGTTGCTGTTTTTCTATCTAACCAGCTGTTTTTGTAGGACCTTCAGACTAATAATGTTGTGGCAATTATCAAGGCAATGAATGGACTCTATGAGCTAAATCCAGAAAGTTTCCTACCCTCAAATAGCCTGAAAGGTCCTTCTTTAGAATTTTACCAAGCTTAGAATGTTGCCCTCAATGTTTCAATTAGTTTTGATTTATGGCATTCTAGATTAGGGCATGTTTCCAAAGGTAAACTACAACACATCAATGAAGTGAGACTTTCTATTCCTTGCAAACATGAATGTCAAGTATGCTCTTTAGCTAAATAGTATAGAAAAGCCTTCCAAAAGCATGAAATACATACGGGCAGACCCTTTGAAATTATCCATATGGATCTATGGGGGCCTTATACTGTTTATACTATGGGTGGGTCTCATTATTTTCTTACCATTGTGGATGACTTTACTAGAGCTACATGGACCTTTATACTAAGAAATAAGCACCAAACATAGCAAACCGTACTACACTTCCTTAAAAACATTGAGAGACAATTTGATACCAGAGTTTTAAAAATTCAGACAGACAATGGAAGGGAATTTATAAATCAGGAATGCATTAACACTTTTAAGGCGATAGGAATTCAACACCAAAAAAGCAGTCCCTACACACCACAACAAAATGGTGTTGTGGAAGTCAAACACAAGCATCTACTTCAAATTACTAGAGCCCTACTTTTTCAAGCCAAAATGCCTAAGGGGTATTGGGGAGAAGCATTGTTAACAGCCACTTACCTTATAAACTGAATCCCATCCAGGGTCTTGGGGTGGAAGAGTCCTTTTGAAAGGATGCACAGAAAAAAAACCGAATTATGAACATCTCAAAGTCTTTGGTTGCCTCTGCTTTGCCCTAGACAAAACACCCAACAGAACCAAACTAGAACCTAGATCAAAAAGGTGTATTTTCCTTGGATAAATGCTAGATTACAAGGCCTATAGGGTTATGGACTTGGAAACTAAGTCAGTTTTTGTGTCAAGAGATATAATGTTTCATGAAAAAGTTTTTCCCTTTGCAGAAAATGTTACAAATGCCATTAGAGAGCCTGAACTCTTGTTTACAAACATCTTGACCAATGAAAATGCAGACTTCCACACAAAAATGCCTACCATGATTCCCACCCCACTAACCGAACAAAACTCACAACCACCTGATTATGAGCCACCTAACTATACACAACAGAACAATTCCCCAGACCAAAATGCCCCACCTACTGATACACCATAGAGGAAAAGCAGCAGAACACATACTACCCCCAAATACCTGCTAGATTATGTTCTCCAATCCACAACACATCAGTTCAATCACTCCCTTGATGATTACAATGCAGCATTACATGTTTGTTGTCCTGCAGGAACAAGCAAAGAAGGAGTGAGCATGTTAGACATAAAACACAACAAGAGCTACAGCAGTTACATAGGTAATGTCTCTAGAATTTTTGAACCCCTATCTTATGAAACTGCTAATAGAGACTAAAGGTGGGTGC
>JANZLD010000004.1:4064318-4081104 GCA_026413575.1 Erythroxylum carthagenense
TTTTTATTAAGCTTGTTGGTGAGTGTCATGGAGAGAGTAACTTTAGGTATAGAACCCGTTTTATCAATCAGAACATCACTCTCCTCAACCGTAATCTTCTTTGCTGCCATAACATCTTCCATGGTCGATTCTACCACAGCACCAGCTAGCAAACAATCCCTGTATCTAGGAGAGGCAAGACCGGGGTCTCGGTGTTTAACCTTCTTAGTTGCTTTATCTTCTTCCATGACCTGCGATTCGAGGTTCCCCAAAGGAGTGGCCATAAAACTAGTTTTTTGTTTTTTTATTTATAAGAGAGACAGCCTAATTATATATCCAAACAAGACCAAGTAGCCAAAATGAAAGCAAATCGCAGGTGGAGAGCAAACACCGGATAGAAAGCTCTTAAGACAGTGAGGAACAAGCTCCAGCAAGGATGGATTAGCCACCAGTCAAGCCTCTGACGGACTGTAGATGGGTTAGCACCGCTAGATCCTGCAAATCTGAGGCCGAGAGTGATGGAGGACCTTGGTTCCCGCAATACCTGGGTAGGTGGCGAAGATCCACGCCAAGACGAGGTAGAGTAGGGAAGCAGGAGAAGAGATCGTTGTAGCACTTGCGTAGGAGAAGAGATCGCAAAACAAAGAAGATAAGAGATGAGATCGCAGTTCACTGTAGCAGACGTTCAGCTACAGTGAACGCGAGGTTACTGTAGCTTTGAAAATCGCCTTCGTTTCTTTCAATCTTTGCTTCATATTATTTTAAATAAACATAGTAATTATGATTTATTTTTAATATCTTTTTTATTAATATTATGTTCTTTCTGTGTTAGATATGTACTATTTGATTGACTCAAGTTACACTAATATGCCCGAATTTCTTTTACAATATCGAAGTGAAAGATATTATTTGCGAGAATATAAAGGTAGAGAAAGACCTCAAGGTCTACAGGAGTTGTTTAACTATAGGCATTCTTTATTAAGAAATGTTATTGAAAAATGTTTTGACGTTCTAAAAGCAAGATTCCTTATATTTAAAAATATGTCGAGTTATGATATGAAAAAATAAAAATACTTTGTTATTGCTTGTTGTATTATACACAACTGTATTATAATGTGTGAACAAAGCGATAAATTATTTAAAAGTTGTGCAGAAAATAATGAACAAATTAGAGAAAGTGAAAATGAAGATGCAAGTTCTTAAGTGGAGTATAATATCACTTCAGCACAACTTTGAGGTATGTTTTAGAAACGAGATGAAATTGCTGGACAAATGTGGAGTAACTATATTATTTCTAATTGATATATGTTTTTTTTTAAATAATAATACTATTATATTTTTAAAAATTATAGTATGATAAACATATTTTATTGATTAGATTGAATTAATAAAATTTATAATTTATGTCATTTTATTACATACAATTATGGAATCAATCGGCCCTGTAACATTAGTCTTATTTAAAAGTTCCAACTCTTACCTGATCGTGTAATGACCCAATGGCCGGCGATCAAAACCCTAGATTCTTCGTTGCCGTTCACGTCGGCGCCGGATATCATTCTCCGTCAAATGAGAAAGCCTTGAGGTCCGCCATGAGGCGTGCCTGCTTCGCTGCTGCTTCTATTCTCCGAAAGGTTCTCCTTTTAATTTTTTTCCTTTTTCTATCAGATTTATTAATCATCTAAAGGTCGGTTTTTGTTCTGTTTTGTGCACATTTAGGGCTCCGGTGGGTGTATAGACGCTGTTACGGCAGCCGTTCAAGTTTTAGAGGTATCCAATTCCTTTTTCCTAAGAAGATGTGCTGTTTTCCTAAGATCAGATTATAAGAACTTTGAAACCTCAGTTCTGTTAATGTTGTTGACAATAAATTTCGTCATTTTCTTTAATGTTTATTGAACCTCTTTTGGCTTTATATCATGATAAGTGGCTGGTCCAATGCATTGTAACAGAGAGCTTAATATATATTTTCATTGTCCACTTAAGTGACAGCCAAGACATATGCTTGAATTATGTAGTTCATTTATCAGCCTTTTGTTTATCTTGTATCTGTACTATGTGCCACTCGCTGCTGCTCAATATTACTATGTCATTGTTGTTTGATTGAAGGATGATCCGTGCACAAATGCGGGTCGAGGTTCTAATCTGACTGTAGAAGGCCATGTTGAGTGTGATGCTAGTATCATGGATGGTGATTCTGGAGCATTTGGAGCTGTTGGAGCTGTTCCAGGTACTTTCAGGGCATTAACATTGCTCAATGTGCAATAACAACTGCTCACATTTTACTCAATCATTTATACTTTTGATGATTTTATTGAGTATATAATTTTTTTTAGTTGTAGATCAGGTGTTCGGAGTGCCATTCAGATAGCTGCAATGTTGGCCAAGGAACAAATGATCGGATCCTTATTGTTGGGTCGAATTCCTCCTATGTAATTATTTTGACATCTTGTTTATAGCTTTTTGATTGTGAAGTTTTATGTTTTTTTCTGTTCCAGTTAGTAACTTAATTGCTATGCCGGCAGGTTCTTGGCTGGTGAAGGTGCTCGTGAGTGGGCAAGGTCTAAAGGTGTTACACTGCCAGCAACTATTGAAGAGGCCAGCAAGGTTTGATTTGCTTTCTTGCCTTGACTCATCTAAGAATAAATCTACTTTTCTCTTTATCATCTTCATGGACGAGTTCTGAAACTCTATTACTTTCTATTCTGTTATAAGTGTCTTGGTATGAACCATTTGAAGATGCCGATTCTTTGAAACAGTGGTTAGTGACTGAAAGGGCCAGCACTCAATGGAAAAGGTACAGACAATTGCTTTTTAATGCTGATGCCAAGGTCTCTACTGATGAGGGAACTTTTCTTTCAAATCCTCAGAAGACCACGGAAGTTTCAGGTATTCTTGCAATGTTTGAGGTAGCATGCTTACATTTCTTGTCATTTTGGACATTAACATTTTGTTTAACTGAATTGTGTTTTTGTTTCAAAGAAACTGAAGATTGGTCATCTGCTTTATTGTCTTCATTTAAGAAGCATCAAGAAATTGTTATCCTCTTCATCCAAATGGTGAAACTGGCCTCTCTCTGGCCATCTTGCACTCTTTCACTCAATATCTGAATTTTAAGTCTAATATTTTTCCTTGGATGTTAAGAAGTAAATTTTAAGTCTAGTAATGTGTGGAAACTGGCAGCCACTAAAAGCTTGTTTCCATGATATGCTGGTATTCTTCCACTCGATTCCTTGGTAATGTATGTGTTATGCTTCTGATATCTGTCATGGAGCTATGTTGAAATGCTGATGTTTATGGACAGTTGCATTTCTATTCCTGAGCGATCTAACTCAATTTTGTGACCTTTCAAAAGGGAATGATAACTGTCAATCATCCACCACAAATGTATATGAAGAGGACGTTGTCATGGATACCGTTGGAGTTATTTGTGTTGACAATGAGGGACATATAGCTTCTGGAACCTCTAGTGGTGGTATAGCACTCAAGGTAATGAATAAGGGCTATAAGATGAAAATATAATTTAATTATGCCTTAGATGCATTTATTGTTTTTATAGTGCTCTCATAAAACTGACCCAGGTTGGTGGACGTGTGGGGTTAGCAGCTATGTACGGTTCAGGTTGTTGGGCTTCTTCAAAAGGTCCATTTGGGGCCCCATTCATTGTTGGTTGTTGTGTTTCTGGCGCTGGTGAATACCTAATGAAAGGATTTGCTGCTCGAGAGTGCTGTGTTTCATCTTCAATGTATGATTTCCTTCACTTGGAACTGCCTTTGGTTGGCTTTTTAAGTGTTCCTTGATTTCCTCCCAAAGAAAGTAAGAAATTAGAAAAGAAAGAAATTGTCTAATTTGTGTGCTTTTGATAGAATAATCAATTCAGTTGTCAGTTGAGACAGAGGGGTATTTCAGCTCGGTATTAACATAGTTGCTATGAATCTTTCACTAGTATGTAGTTAAGACTTATTTCTTTCCAAGAGATACCCCTATGTATTCTAATGTTTTTACTAAGATGCTATAGATGTGATGATGGTGTTTGAATTAGATAGTTATTTGTTCATGTCTAGCCATAAAGAACATTATGCCTGATTGTAGCTACTCACAAACAGTTCTCAGGCTGGTCCTGCTTCTGCTAGCATGAAAGTTTTACGTTCAATAATTTCAAGCAGTGCTCCAAATAATGCTGATAAAAGTTCAGGGATTCTCCTAGTGCAAGCTGATGCTCCTGCAATGGTGAGATCCAGAACTTTTCCCTTTGCAATCCACCGATGATGTTGACCTACTAATTTTGTTTCTTCAGGCTCCAGAGGATTCACCAACACTGAAAGCAATAGAGATAGCAGCTGCTTATTCTTCTTCATCCTTTGGGATTGGATACCTTGGAAGTTCTATGAAACGGCCCAAGGTATGCAAACCTAGTTGAGCTTTATAGTTCAACCAATATTGAATCAATTTATCATCTTTCCTTAGGATAACTGAAATTGTATTTAGCATATTAAAACTAGAATGCTTGTCTTTCTATGCACTGCAGGTTTCTGTTCTACGTAGTACAAAGCAGCAGAGCAGAAATGGGATTGACCATTTTGAAGCAAGGATTGTATCTTTATAGCAGCATATGACCTAGTGTAATTTTATTGTACTGACTTTGGAGATTTAAACTTCTATAGATGAATTAATTTGACGACTTTTTTGAGTGGTATTATCTTGGACATTGCACAGAGTTGCTTGATGGACAGATCTCTAATGTGAAGCTTCATAAGATGTCATCCTAACCTCTTTGTAACATGGAAGCAGCCATTAAATACTACATGGAAACATACAGAACGGCTTCGTAAAGGAGAATGAAAGCATGAGCTAAAACACAGATGAAAATAAGAGGTTACACAATTACATTTACTTGGTTTTCCCCGACGTTGAATGTGGTGTTGGGTTGTTGTAAACTCTGTGCTATAATACAATCGATCTGTCTCCGAGGCAAGCAAATCTTAATCGCCTGACCCAATTTGGTCAGTGAAGATAATGTGGTACCAACATCAGAAGATCAATGCACAGTAAAGTGAAGATGAAAATAGGGACGAGAACACGAAAGTGATCAGACCAGAATGTAACTTTCAATGGAAACAGGAGTTACTTGAAGCAACAAAGCAGCTGGCATCCCTACAATATTGCTCCTACCAATGACTCCAGCCTTCTTCCCTTTTGATTTGGACTCCAGACCTATACAACAACTCCGTGCCGCCACCGCCGTTACACGTAACAAACATCAGTTCTCTTCCTCGAATTGCAAGTCGGCCAACGTTGACGGTTCTCTTCCTCGAATCGCAAGTTGGCCAGTGTAGACGGGGTGGAAACCATCTGCATCTTTTCCAATGGTAACAGCATTCAACACATTCTCCTCATTCATATGCTGGTGCAGAGGGATTAACATTTCAATACAGTTAGGTGCAACAAAGATTCCAATTTCTTATCAAACTATGATTCGATCTCAGATAGAGCCATAAAGCAATCCATTCCTTAAGACATGATCTAGAATCAGACCGGAGGTAGAGGCAACTGCACAGGGATGCCATGAACTGAAAGATATCATTGAAATCTGATATAAACTTGATAACTTCATGTTCTGATGAATCTGCAAGCAAATGCACGTCGAAAGAATTGATCCAACAGATTCGCAAGCTTTCTTCTTCTTGCGTACATAAGTTGCTGAGTCTTTTTTTTTTCCTTCAAAAAAAAAAAAACTTCACTAGCAATCTCCTCTGTGGTTTGCTTAGCCACCATTTTGCCATCAATCACCTCAGCAGAACCCTCATTAACAATTGCAGCTGCACAAGAAACAAAGTAGTTTTAGTTATGTCACATACATGTTCGATAAAATGCTTCAACGAACAAAATCCCTTTCACAAATCAACAATGCCGGAAAGTTCCAATCTTTGCATGAGCGTAGCCTTTATGACCAGAACTGGAGTACTGGAAGAGCAGCCAGCGGAGAGGGGTCTCAGGGGACTGAGGGGTTGATGTGAAAGACGGCCGACCAATTGGCGGAGGAAGAGAACGTCACTCCGGCGAACAATACGCCGACAGAAGGGAATAAGTCGAGCCGTTGTGGAGGAAGAGGTATCACTGAACGTCACAGATGCCATAGAAGTAAAAGTAGTTGTATTTGAAGTGTTAACCGCTAAAGAGGGTTTTCAATTACTGCTTCCAAATAGCTTGATGCCAATCACACCTCAAGCATCAAAAATGGTGTGGATGAGGAAGAAGAAGACTTGCTGAAGGATGTCGAGGGGACGAGTCTTTTGAATAAAATATAAAATAAAATTGTTATTACTAGATTAGTAATAAATAATACAAATTATAGAATGTAATCTTCGTCTCACCCAAAAATTAAAATCCTTCAATAAAAGAGAGTCAGGCAAGATCTGATAATACACATTCTTTTTTTTTAAGAAATCTTGATAGTATAAAATCTTACCTTTATATAATAAAGTGGCTATTTACAATAAACTTATATGTAGATGTGACAATAAAAGAATGATACATGTATAAATGTATATAAATAAAACTAACACGTTAATTATTTTTATTTTTATATTATTTTTTAGTTCTTATTGTAGATTATTTGAAAACAATATCTTTGTTAATTAGAGGTAAAGCTATTTACTACTAGATCTCTTTAAACTCTACGACTTAATAAGATTTCTATTATTAAGTTTTAGAGGATGTTCTTTATATTGTATTGACATCAAATTGAAAATAGTTAATTAGTTTTACACTTCAAATGTTTAATGTTAAATTGGTGTTATTCTAATCAAGCACATTCACTAATTCCTCTTAAATTAGTATTTTGATTTGAAATTGTTGATGCATAGAGAAAATAAATTATTAATTAGAGCCTTTTTAATTTTATTCAAATTAGATCAAATAAGTACCAATTCAAAAGGTAATTTATATATAGTTGACAAAAAATACACAATAATGATATATTTTATTATAAATTTAAATTTAAAATATCTATTAAATGAAAATTTTGATTTTTTATAAATATTATTATGAAAACTTTAATTTTTTAATCAAAACATCCATCCAATCCAATCAGATTCGAAATTAATGTAAATATTTGAGTTAATTATATTTTAAAGGTCTACTTTAATTAAATATTTAAAAATATTTAAAAACGAGAATTTTAGCTATAAAATATAAATAATTAAATGTAGCAGAATAACATAAGCAACTAAAAAATAAAGATTTTTTTTAATAATAAGACATACAAACTGTAAATTAGTGATAGGATCAATGACCCAAAAATGTCTCTGTTTTTGACAAAATTGCCAAAAGAAGGAAAATGCAACTCATTGGCAAGAGTGTTTTGTGCCTTCAAACTTCAAGAATCCTCGTGTGTTTTGTCTTCCTCATCATCGGCAGCAGGAACTGGTTCATCTGCTCCGCCCTCCGCCGGTTCAGGAGGCGGCGTAGAGGAAGTTCGCTTTTGAGAGGCAGCTTCCAGGACATGGTTGTAGTTTCCTTTCTCCAGGAAAAGCTGAGCAAAGTGATGCTTGCAATAGAGGACTCCATTAAGCGCAGCATATGATGAGGGTGTGAGTGCACATCCTCCATGAGCACATCTGAAGCACGTCTTGTGATAACATTCTCCTTCCAGTGTCACCTAATCCATATAATAGCAAGAACCCAGTTGAAAATATAAGATTTTGATTAAAACCCAGTTGAAAAGGATCAATTTTGATTAGTTCCCAGTTGAAAAGGTCAGACTTTGATTATACTATGAAGCATCAGATTTCTTAAACCAATCGAAATAATAAAAAGGACCCACTTGAAAAGATTAGATTTTTATCATACTTACAAGCATTAGATTTCTTAAACCAATCGAAATAGTAACAAGAACCCAGTTGCAAAGATCGGAGTTCGATTATACTAAGAAGCAACAGCTTTTTCAAACCAATCGAAACAATAACAAGAACCCGGTTGAAAATATCAGTTTTTTTATAATTATTCTAAGAAGAATCAGATCTTTTAAACCAATCGAAATAATTGATAAGAACCCAGTTGAAAAGATCAGATTTTTTTTATTAATACTAAGGAGCATCAGATTTCTTAAACCAATCGAAATAATAAAAAGAACCCAGTTCAAAAGATCAGATTTTGATTATACTAAGAAGCATTAGAACTCCAAAAACCAACCTTCTCCAGTGGATACACTGTTTTCCCGCAAGCAGCACATTTGTCTTGAGTTCCACAGAACATGGAAGACAATTTGCTGGGGATCCTAGACTGTACAGATATCATAAAAACAAATTTTTTAGTGTCATTGTTGGTGTATATAAGATTTTTTTACATCAGGTAAATTTGGATACAAAATTGTGAGGATATTACTATACCAGGTCCTGATTCTTGTCAGATTTTCCTGCAAGATCAAACCATAAACAGAGCATAGTTTTAGTTCCTGAATTGTCTATAATTCAAGCAAGTTTCAGATTCTGAGAAAGAAAAAAAAACAGAAAAGGATGACATTACCCGTCTGGAAATTCTTACTGAAATTGCCAGATTCCTTGAAGAGTTGCTCAAAATGAGTCTTGCAGTAGAGGACTCCATCCATGGAGGAATAGTTGCTCATCTGCCATTAACAAAATTTTCATATCATGAAGAAAGAAAAGGATTAAAAAAAGAAGAAAATACTTACCACAAGAGTGCCTTTGCAATGGCTGCACTTGAAACAGGATTTATGGTAAGGCACGCCTTCAAGAGACAACATATCAACAACATAAACAGTCTTATCACAGGCCTTGCATTTGTCCAAAGTTCCAGTGAATGACATTCTGTTTGTTTCCTTGGAAAAGAAAATTGAAAAAAGAAAAACTAATCTCTGCTCAGCTTGTCTGAGGATAAAGGGAAAATTTATATATATAAAAAAACACCCTAGAGATTATTTATCAGTTACCCTCAGATCAGTTGCATGAAATTAAAACAAAGATCTTTATTAATGTCTAAAAGAAAAACTGATTTTTATATGGAATATAAGAGGACTCTTTGCCTTTTACTTGCAATGGATTGAACTGGACACGTGATTGGAGATCCCATTATTATGAGGTAAAATTGGAATGTTAAGTCCCTAATTCTGGATGTCATCTGACTGGACTGGAGCAAATGAAGGTTGGAAGTTCTGACTTTTTCCCTGGAAAATTTTCTAGGGGATTGAAATGTATAAGAGGTGAGAAAATTTGCAATTTCCTGTGGTTATAGTTATTTTTAAGAATTGCTTAAGATATAAGTCAAACTAAGCTTTTATTTGTGTGTTTGTTTTGGCAGTGAAATTAAAAAAAAAATCGTTATTTTATATTTTAATACAAAATATTAAAAAATTATATCAATATTTGAAACATAATTAAGGATAATGTTTTATATCAATCAATTATAATATTTGATCATTTTAAAAACTATAATTGATTTATCAAAGAATATATGACAATTTTACATATTAACTATGTTATAATTTTTAAAAATATTGAATTTTATATCAAAATACTTTTCTTTTTACATATTTGAAATATAAGAATAAATTTCTTCTATAGTAATCAAGTACAATATTTTAATTTGAAATAACCTTTGAACTGAAAATGTTGTTTAAGAAACTATCTTAAACATTTCAATTCTGTATCTAAACTTTTAAATTATTTAATTGAGTGATTAACTTTTTAAAACTTTAACAGTTTAATTCAAAATATTAATTCTATTAGTAACTTGTTGATTTGATTAACGGAATTTTTGCTATGCGTAATATATATATAAGTCTACCTGAGCAAATAATTGTCATGTTCAGACTGGATTGAGAGAATTTTTTGAGGTAAACAACTACATATTATGAACAACAAAAATTTGGTTATTCAAATTAGTAACTTATCAACGGAACTAATATTTTGACCGAATTGTTAAAGTTTTTAAAAATTGATCATTCAATTGAAAAGTTTTAAAATTAAGGCATTGAATTGGAAAAAATCTAAAAAAATTGAGCACTTTAAAATTGTTTAGTTCTAAACTGATTAAGATTGAATAAAATTACAAATTAAAATATAATTAAAAAAGATTGTAATTTCTTGTTAAAAATTTAAAATTTAATTGAAAAATTATTAAATACAGATTAATATTTATTTAAACAAACTAATCTTAATAACTTTCTTTATTAAAGTAAATCATACAAAAAAATAAACCATTTCGGCTTCTTGATTTAGACCCCGAAAGTCGACTGCGAGCTTTAACATCTTTCGAGGTAGTGTTGATTCTCCCTTCTTGAGAGCAATTAGTAGCTTATTCTTGTGACCTCTTTCTAGGTTTCCTGATATTTCCTTGCTCCTGATTCCTTACTTTCACTCGGGTTTTTGGCAGTTTCAATCTTTAATAGTTTGCTGTTTGAATATTCTGTGTGATGAAGATATTTCGAGTATATGCAACTCTTTGTGTTTTTTTTTTGTGTTGTTTTTGCTTTTGAGGTTTTTTGTGCTTGTTCCATATCTGCATTGTGATTTTGTGTTCAAGGATTCTTCCTTTTGTGGGATTTGCCTCTTGGGTTTACTTTGTTTCGATCATTTTGTGTTTTATTTGGGTGAGTTTGGATTGTTCTTAAGATGTCTAAAGGTTACGTAAGGTTACGTATCTAGGCATCTATTGTATGCCTCCCTCTTCCGCTTGTTCCATTGCACAGTGAGGTTATTTTAGGTTCTGGATTTGGGATGTTGTTTCTTGTCGAGGTTTTTTTTTTTGGCATTTTAGAAGAAATTTTTTGTTTTAAAAAAGAAAAGTTACAGTCTTTGTATTAGTGAATATATAAAACTAATTAAATTGGCCTCATATAATAGCTTAAGTTATTGTGATAAAACGGTCACTTTACATAGTATTAAAGTTTTTGTGACCAAGTAGTCGTGAGTTTAAATCTTACCATCCACTTATTATTCAGTACAAGATGAAGTGAATCTGTGTAAGTTTCAAATTCAAAGAACTTTCACTTAAGAGGGTGTACTAGTAAATATATAAAACCAATTACATTAGCTTCACATAACAACTTAAACTATTATGATGAAACGATCAATCAATAATTTAGAGTGAAAAGGTCATCTTCTAATTCTCTACTTCGCGAAAGTTACAATTTTCTTGCTCTTTTTTCTTCTTTCTTCGTGAAGATCTCCACTCTCAAGCTCTGTGAAGTCATACTTTGGGATATGAAGTTGACCACGCCTAGTATTTTTGTAAATTAAAAACAATATTTCTATTAAGTAAAAATAAAACTGCATATTACCGTACTACAACTGAGTTTTTTAACCATTCCTCTAATTAAGTACTGATCGTTCTTATAAGAGACAAACACTTCACAAGGGTAGGCGAAATTAAGGATGACAAGTTATTGTTGGGAAAGGAGGTGTCGGTCATGCAGCGGCAACAAAACAGAACCAATAAACCTTTCCCTGTGTGAACAATCATAGTCAATCCAAAAGAAAAACAGCAGCCAACAAACTCACCAATACACGAAATTAAGCAACAAGAAATAAATAACACAGGCAATTTTTTACGTGAAAAACCTCCCTCAATGTGAGAAAGAAAAAATCACGAGACCTAATCCAGTAAAGAAAAACTCCACTATAATCAATCAAGTTACAGAGTTTTTCACCTTTAGATACAACTAGAATCACCACTCAACTCAAAATACAACAATAATCATCAACAAGATGAAAAAACAAAGAGTTGAGAACAATATCACCCTTTAAATTTCAGCAACTTCGACTGAAAATCAGGGCACCTTGGAGGCCTCCAAATCCGATCTCCACCGTTCAGAATGAAGAACAACGAGAGAGGAACCTCTGGTTAAAATTTTAGGTCGATCCGACAAAATATCACCATCCAATCGAAGGTTAAAGGATTACTGCACAAAGCTGAAAAAAAACAAAAATTCTTTTTTTTCTTTCTCTCTCTCTTCTCTCTCTCCCTCTCTCTTTCTCGCTCTCTCTTCTGCTCTCTTATACTCTTAACCTACCTTCTTAAGGGTTTAAAACACCCTTATATATGTTAGGCTTTGGGCTCTACTTAGGAGTGGACCCAAAACCCAACAGTTATATCATACTCGGATTTAAACAGCTAGACATCGCTCGAATGATCCAAATCAATTTGATAAAATGATATTGCTTTTGTCTTAGTACGACGTCGACCGAACTCCAGGCTTGACTTGTAAGAAAAGGGCAATCCTAATTGGACCAGAGGCGATCTGAACTCCAACTCCTGCTTATTGTCATCATTAATTGTAAGCAATCATGGTGGCAACACAACTTTTTGACACAGTATAAGGTCTGAGATTGTCTTTCCATGACGATCAATCCTCCGAGAGCAATTGACGCCGCCGTCCAAAATATTCCGGACAACAACGTTCAAGGAATGGATACCCTTGACTCGGTAAATCTCCACCTTAATGTTTTCATCTACCCATCTGTGTCTCTGCAGGATGGCTTCTGAGTCTAAGGTGTTTGCGAATGAAGAGTTGTTCAGAAGAACCGAGACAACTTCCTTCACCCATTCCTCTGTTACAATCAACTCAATTCTCTGGATATCTGGAGGATGATGTGGGATGATTGAGAAGTTCATGTCATTTCCTTTGTCTCCCACTCTACTGTGTGCTACTTCATAAAGCGGAATCTTCCTGCCTGATGGTGCAGGAATGGTGGTGGCTGCTTGCGAGGAGCATTCTACATATAAATCAGTCAGAGTGTCAGCTTTTTCAAGTGACGGCAATGGAGGTTCAAAGGAACTACAGGAGGGTTTTGATGCAGCTCCAGGGCCAGTACACTTGATGGCAGTCCTCCAGAAAACATGCTTGCGATCGACCTAAATATGAGCAAATGACTGTCTCATTATCCATAAGAATATTATATATCCTACTGAGCTAGATAGAGACAGATAAGAGAGTACCAACTGTTTTTCCAGGACTATCTCTTTCTTGTGTCCAGTGCTTCGCATGAAAACAAGAAGAGTGTAATTAGGATGGCATAATGAGCAGGGATGGCAAAAAGGTTTAAACCTGAACTAGTCCGATCTAATATCACTCGAAGTTAAGAGAACAAATCAGATTTAATAAGACTTGGACTTAGATTAAGCCTGAATCTGGTCCAAAATATTTCATGTATGAAGTCAGTTGTAAGTAAAGAGGAAGAAGAAGCTGCAGAGCTGGGAAGTAATCCACCTGATACCACCACCACCAGCTGGTCCATTTGTGTACAAAGCTGTAAACTCTCTTGTAAATTGAATTGCTTGGTCCTCCAGCTCGAACAATCCATCCATGCGTAACCTTATATCTTCTACAGCGTCCCCTGTCGGAGTTCTGCTTGTGGCTTTCACACTGTCGAGGCCAATGACATATGAAATTACTTTACTACTACTGTCAGGACACACTTCTTCCATCCATGACCTTACCTGATAAAATATGAACAGACTGTTAATTCACACTAAAGATATGATTTCAGAAGAAAGAATCAGGGAAAGAAAACAATGGCCTCACAAGAAACTCAGCAGCTTCAGCTCGCTTCACACAGTTGCGCCCTCCATAGGATATCTCTCCCCATCCTTTCCATCCACAGTCCTGAAAAATGAAAAATTAGAAGAAGACAATCAGGAAGAGTGATGCAAACAGAAGTACTGGATGAGCATTGCCAGGACATGTGAGCTGGGTTGCAATATAACTTCATTTTACTCAGCAAGGGAGAGGGGGAGAGGGGAAAGAGCTAGATACTAGGAGTTCATGATGTAATAACATAGTTAGGTCCCATACAAACACACGTATATAGAGCAATTAGAAAAGAAATAGCTGATCTTCCCAATTTCCTTGAGTAAATCCATTCATGCCTCGCCTAAATTCTGTGGTGCAGAGAACGTACCTTTGGTGACAATTGTAAGAGTTTATCAGGTATTGGTCTGGTAGATGGTTTTGCTCTACCACAGAGAACTTTGCAGCTTGATAATGGGTGAAATGTTACATCTTGGACATCAATCACCTGTATTTTAGTACAAATTTTCAACCCTTTTATAGAATAATCTATTGCAAGCCTTTGATCATGTCCATCTAACTTACCAAATCAGGGGTTATATAAGCACATGGATCGCCTATCTCATACAGAAGCTGTTGGGCGCAAGTACTGAAATTCAACATCCCACCACTACCTTCTGCTTTTCCTACAACAACTTCTCCATCAAAACCTATTTCTGCATAAGGAAGTGATAGATCCAGGAGCGATTGAAACGAAAAATCTCGGTACTTGTCACCTGCACTAAAGAAGATGTAGAACATCAGGTCTTGCTTGTCTAAAACTTCAAATGAATACCGCAATTTCATGATAATGAAATTCTTGCAGAAATTTAAGCCAAAGAAAGAAAAAAAACTAACCAGGGTGCATGAAGTATCCCCCGGTCAGTTGACAACCACACTCAAGTAGGTGGCCTGCAAGACAGCCTTGAGCTAGCTGCTTCACATCATTCCAATTCCAGCCTAGTTCATATACCTAATCATCACAGCACAGTCAGTGAGATTACTCTCTGTAGAGAGTTAAACACAAGGATGCATAACACTATCTGCAGGAGGTTTTGCGAGGAGTTCTGCTGCAATATTTGGTACTATGAGAGCATAAAAGCTTGATCAACAAATTAACATGACAAGACAGAAGAACAAACATTATTAAGCCCCGAAAGAGGCAAACAATGGATGAAATTGATCGCAAAATAATAAGCTATCATACCATCGGAGCCAAGAACAAAGCGGCATCAGCAACCCGGGAAGTGATTATAACATCAGCTTGATACTTTTCCAGACAGTGGACAATGGGAGCTGCTCCCAGATATGTGCTTATGCCCTTTGTTGATTCAAACTAATATCCATTAACCTCAAGAAGATGACAGAAGACAAAAGCATATGTTAACAGGAGTATCAGATTCTTACACCTTCCATCACATATGGTGAGGATTCTGAACCTGGATATCAGCAAAGTATACACATCCTCGGTCACATAATTCAGAAACATTAGAGAATCAAGCTTTCTACTGAAAATAAAACTAGGGTTCTACCTGATTTCCATGAAGGAACCTCATGAGCTACGGCAACAGAAACAATAAGACCCAAACTGCTAGCTATCTCCAAAACCCTCTCCTGCGCACCAACAGCATCCACTAACCACATAACCAAGAAGGAACAAGGAACTCCGTCATCAAGAACACAGAAGAAGCAACCACATAATGTCTACAAGAACCAGATTGTTTCATATTCTTACTTGCACCCATGTTGGTTATTATGCGAGTCCCTCTTTCCACAGCCAAACGTAAGAGCAAATGCATCCACTCCGATACTTCCCAAAAAGGATCAACAAAGAGCAAAATGAACTTCAATAAGAACAGGCGAAAGATATACTTAACTCTTCATGGAACGGAAAATTACTGCGAATATCATAACCCACGCCGCCGGAGAGCATTGCCTGATAACGATCAACAAGAGTGCGCTCCGCTAAGCATTCTAGGACTAAGTAGTCAAGTTGTTTGACTCTCTGTAGCAACTTGAGCGCCGCCATTGGCCTGTCTCCTCCAAACCCAGCACCACATCCTATGTACACCTTATTCCTTCTCCGTCTTGGATTCACTCTCTGTTTTTTGCAATCCAAACACAACCTCATTAGCTCCTAACGATTTAAGGAGAAAATAAGAGCTCAAAAGCTAACCGGTTTGACCACGCAGTCGTGGAATTCATCCAAATCTTGAACGTCCATCGACTGAGACAACCTCAGTTCCCGCGAAATCCGATCACCGAGAGCGTAACAGTGATGATCGTAGTCAGGGACAAAGTTGAGTTATCACCAAGTAGTGGGTTACACTGACATCGAGAACAGCAGTTACCACAAGTAGATTCCGTGATTGACCTGTCAGTCACTTCTAGACTGTGAAGTGACGATACTCACCAAGTAGTGGGTTACACTGACATCGAGAACAGCAGTTACCGCAAAAAGATTCCGTGATTGACCAGTCAGTCACTTCTAGATTGTGAAGTGATGATACTATCTTGAATCTTCACAACAAGCCCGCGTGATACATGGCCCAAACTAAATTGGTCCGTCTTTTTCAGGCATGCAGTCATTTTTTGAACCTATTCAACAGTTTCTCAAATCTGGAGAGCTTAGTCAGGTGACTTCTTATCGCCGTTGTTGATTATGAAGCAGCTCTAAAAGGTAATAGAATTCTAGGGTGGACATTGAGACTCCTAGTGCATTCATTTCAATGGGTTGCAAGAGAAGATTGAATCGGTCAAGTTGGAGTCACACACGATTGTTTTGGGTTGGGTTAAAGCAAATGCTTGAAAAGTTACGGCGGTGAAGAGATGTTGAGCTAAAATCAGGTGGTGGGATGGAGGAGGAGAACTATATTTGAAGTATGTAATTGTCTTAATATTTAATTTTATTAATATAATGTATTCATTAAAGTTAATAAATACTCTCATATTAATTATATCAATAAAAATAATATTATTATTTATACAATTTTTTTAAATTAATACTTAAAATTTAAAAATTAAATATTTTTAAATTTCTTGCCTAATAACTATATCTCTATTGTAAATTATTTTTCTATTTAAAAAGAATATTACACAATGTTTAAAAATAAAATTTAATAAATATTAGACATTTATAAAATTAATTAAAAATTAATAAAAACTAAAATTAATTAGTTTACAAAAATTGACCGATTAATTAATAAATAAATAAATTTTAATAACAAAAATTATTAAAATAAA
>JANZLD010000004.1:4096251-4109511 GCA_026413575.1 Erythroxylum carthagenense
GCTATATTTAATAAAAATATAGATTGGTAGACTTTAAATACATTTTAATTGATATAAATTTAAATTTATTAAAATTTATTTAAAAACCTTTTAAAAATATTAAAAAATTGAACATTCTACATTTTTAAAGTTAATTATATTACAATAAAAATGTTAAGATTAAAAATATATGTTTTATAAATAATAAAAACAAAAGTCACCGTTCGAAACGACGCCAGATCGTGATATTGATTGTTTGGCGCTGGGGAAAGTGAGGGAAATTGCAATCCTCGAAGGGACGGTTGGTTTTGACTCCAAAAGACTGAAGAAAACGGTATTCAATCGGAAATCATTACACGAACACTGAATTGAAACAAATGGAATCTGAGTCGGAAAATCGGTGGAGTGCACATCGAAACGATTGGGGAAAGAAGATCTCAGAGAAGGTGATATCTGTATACAACTCACTCCCCAAAAAAGGAAAGCCTCAGGGACGCGAAGTCACTGTCTTGGCGGCATTTGTCGTCTCCTCCTCCACATCTCAAGGTCTCAAACCCACCCAGTTGTTGTTTTCATCTCTCTAAACAACCGAATATTTTCTCCTATTTGATGAAAATCCCTATTTTTACCTGAGCGTTAGATTTGGAAGTTGTTGCATTGGGGACGGGGACCAAATGCATTGGACGTTCGCAATTGAGCGGGCGTGGTGATCTCGTTAACGACGCTCATGCTGAAATTATCGCTCGAAGAGCTCTTTTGAGGTCTGTTAACTGTTTGTATCGTTAATTCTTGGTGTTGAAGCAGTAAATTGATTGATTGTCTAAATTTGCAAGTGTAAATTAGGTTCTTCTACGCAGAGATACAACGGATTGATGGGATATTAAAGAAAGGGAGTGACTTGTTAAACGAAGAATTGAGAAACTGTGTTTTTGAATTGGATATGGATGGGTCTAATCAAGGGAGATTCAAACTGAAGGAAGGTTTACAATTGCATCTCTACATATCACAGTTGCCATGTAATTCATAGTGATGTTTCTTCTTGTTCTGGATTTTGTTTTGTAACAAGTATTGTTTTGACATTCTGGAGTAGTGGTTTTTTCTTGCAGGTGGGGATTCTTCTATTAGCTCACCATGGTCTCCAATAAGAAACTTTTTTGTTAGCCAAGGGGAAGACTTTTCAACTTTAGACAACAAAATTTGCGGTACTCCTTTCAATTTTCTCCACTTATAACATTGGTTTTCCTCACTGAGGTTACATCAATGGCCTCCTTTCTATGCCTTGACCACTTCTTTATAAGTTCTACGGTAACTTACATTATGATTTTTGAACTCAAGCTAGCAATTTGATGCATACGCATTCAGCTAATTGTTCAGAGATCAGTGGCATGGTTCAGAGGAAGCCGGGTCGAGGTGACACAACATTGTCAGTTAGCTGCTCTGACAAGATAGCTCGATGGAATGTTCTCGGAGTTCAAGGTAGGTAGACAGTTTTTACGGTGTATGATTGATTTTACAAATTTTCTGTGCTCTTGACTTCTATGATCATAACCAGTATTTCAATATCTTTGTTGTTCTCACCTTAGGTGCTTTGCTTTCCCACTTCCTTCTTCCTGTTTACATCTCTTCAATTAGTGTTGGACAATCCCTGTACACTTCTGAAAGCTTTTGTTTGGAGGACCACTTGAAAAAGTCTTTGTATGATCGCGTGTCACCATTTGCAAATGATATTTTGGCTCCTTTCCGAGCAAATGAGGTCTGCAATATGCTTAGTTTCTCAGTAATTGTAGAAAGTCAGCATCGTTTTGGCTGTTCATTCTAATGCCTACTGGCAGCCACATTTCTGTGCAGCTCCTGTACCACCTGTGGAGTTTCAGCATGCTGAGACTGCTCATGCCACATTAACTTGCGGGTATTTCAACTTAATCCATCCTGATATAGTTGCAAAAGATCTTGTTTCTGCTATTTGTAAGCTCTAGCTATGTGCTTTGTCTCATAGATATTCAATATGTTGGAATAAGTCTGGGTTGCATGAGGTTGTTCTTGGTACTACTGGGAGAAAGCAAGGCACGTCTGCCAGAGGGGCAGTTTCACCATCTACCGAATCATCCTTGTGCAAGTAAGACCCAAATTAACATTAGCTGAAGGTGTCCTATTATTTTAGTTAGTTGCAATTGGTATCGTTGTAATATAACATATTTGTTTTCTTATCTCTAGGAAGCGGTTGCTAGAGATCTTCTTGCTATTAAAACCTGATTTGCAAGCTACAGCATTGGCGAAAGAGATCACATATAGAGACCTCAAGGTTAGATCTTGTTTCTCCTGTCTCCTTTTTCTTGTAATTAATTGATGATTTGCAGCAATTCCTGGAATACAAGCACTTAACATACACTATTTTGGGTACTTTAATTCCTTTACGAATTCACTGCTTGTATTGGTAACTAAAATTAAGTTTTTAATTTAAAATTAATATAATGAATTATGTGATGTGCAATTGTCATTAACATAAGTATATAATACTTTTAACTTTTATTTTATGTTTTAATTAACAGTTTAATCTTTTGCAAGTTTGTAATCAAGTCCACTTTTTCACAATATATATATATAGAGAGAGAATATCTATAATCATCCTATCATAAGTATTTATTTTTAATAACTATGGTATTTTTCAATAAATATATATGCAAAAAATAATTTTTTATCGTACTTAAATTTTTATAACATTTGTCAGCTTGTAATAAATAATAATTTCTCTTATCATAATGTACTAATTCATGCTTGTTTTTAATAATAGTAAATTAAAAATTAATAATGTTTTGATATATGTGAATTTACTTTCACGTCTAATACATACATACATACATATATTTTACATAATACTTTATTTAAATATTTAAAATTGTTAAATGTATTGGTATAACTTTATTAATGTAGATGTTTTATATGCATATGTTTCAAAATAATAAAATTTACTAATAATTAATTATTTTCGATATCTGTAAATTGATTTTGATTTTTTAAAATAGAAATTTATTCTTTGATATTTAATATTCACAAATATCCCAATAATTACATTGAGAATTAAGAATATTTTGATATATGTGAACCAAATACATAACCTTATAATTATGGATATTTAATATGTAGATATTTCAAATGAATTAAAATTTATTAATAACTAATTATCTTCAATATTTTAAATTGATTGTAATTTTGCAAAAAGATATTTATTGTCTTAAAATTAATATTATTTAATTTAATATAAAAATTTTAAATTAAAGTTACTTTCACCAGAATTTATCACATGTCAAATTTTGGTGAATGTAATTCTCCTTTATTTATATATATATATATATAGAGTGATTGAATTGCAGAAAGCTCTACAAAATTGAGTTTTGAGGCATAATTTATAAACTCATTTTGTTTCTTGTAATATAATGCATAATTATAGTATCATCTCTTTTGTTGCTTCTTATCATAATTGTCAGTTGAAGCCTAATAGGGCATTATCTTGCTTCACATACATGATTGAAGACTTCAGGCTTCTTATTTAATGGTATTTGGTGTAATTTAGGCCAGACCTCAATAAATGCTTGATTTGGGTGTACCGGTTTCTCTTGATACATTTCTTTGCAGAGTAATGCTCAAGCTTATAACTCAGCTGCTACAACTTTTAAAAGCAGACCGCCATTCAACAATTGGCCATCGAAATCCTTGGACTTGAAGGCCTTTTATTAGCTTTTAGGTAATGAGGTTTGTGCCTACTTTCAACTTGGCCTGTTTTTGGTTACGATTTCAATGTTTATGCTGCGTGACCATTTTGCCGTTCACATGCCGGTTGCATGAGCAACCTTCTAAGGTTAACCTCGTATGCCATTATTAGAGTAGTTATATTAATCATTACTAAAGGGAAAACCATAATTTTCAGGTAACTGACACTAAAATTCTTTGATCCCTTCAGGCTTCAAGAGGTGTTCAAAATGGTTAATGGTGAGTGGAAGACCAAATCTTGTCATCTTTCAAGGACTGATCTTTGGCAGAAGGATTGACCATTATTGGCTCCTCAGTACCATTTGCTGCATCTTAACATCTCAGCGATGGTATGCACAAGAAAGCAGCATCATCCTTTTTTCTTCTTGTGATGGGTGTGTACATTCTTAGACATGCCAATGGCTAGTTCCTTACGTGGCATTAACATAACTTTGTACTTCAAGTGGATTTTGATCTGAAGGAATAGTTTATTGACACAAGTTCTTTTTTTTTTTTTGGGTTAACTGGAGAAAGAAACTATCTAGGACTAACGCCTCAAGATGGCCGCTGATCTTTGATCATTCTGAAGCAACAAATGTAGTCCTGGAATTGGATTCTCCCAAAAAGACCATCGAGTTATAGTTGAGGAACCCTACTTAGCAAGGAAGTCCTCACATTGATTTAGTTTCACGAAAAATATGTTGGAGAGAGCAACACCAATCTCTTGCAATCAACGTCCTGATGTCCTCAACCAGAATAAACATAGGGTGCGAATGAGAACAAGAAGTTAGCATTAGATTCACCACATCTTAAAAATCAGACTCAATAATAACTTTGTGGTAGCCTTGAGTCCATGCCTAAATTAAACTGTCGAAGTGTCTGCAATTTGGTTACAGTATATATCCCGAGAAATCAATAATTTAGTGTCTATTCTTCTCGAATCAGACCTCCAAATTTAGCATCATCCGGATTGTCTAGAGCACTGTCATCCACATTTAATTTAGCAAAACCCATCGGAGGATAGTGCTAAGAGATCTATATATTGGTAGTGTGTGCGGGAGCTGAACTAGGAAGAGAAAAGGCTATTCTATAATTGTTGATCAACATGGTATGTCATTGACGTTGAGCAATGGTGGGAATCGCTTCATGTTGAAGAACATCCTTATTTCTGGCACACCACACAACCTAAGCACCAATAACAATATTTAAGACATAGTCATAAGGTAAACTAGTGTCAATGATTTGCATGTTAAGCCAATCATCAATAGAAGATGAGAAAAAACAGCTTGGAATGTTTCCAAGAATTTGGTGCCAAAAATGCTTTGCAGATAGACAATCTCTAATGACCTGAAGAATTGTTTCATTGCTTTAACCACATCGAGAACACATCGGAGGTTGTAGAAAACCACAATCATAGCAGAGAGTGTATAAAACCAAGTTCATTTTAATCGCAGATATAAGATATACATAGAAGGATGTGCAGGGCCTGTAAGTCTGAAATACATCTCAGCATGTGATGCTACGACCCTTTATATCACTCCTCGGTATTATGATTTCCACTGAATGGTTCATACTCATAGGAGTGATATTTGATAGTTTTTAAAAACAAGGTATTGATGTGATAGTTTGTCAAATCCTATGAAATTAGCCCAAATTTATCTATCTACTATTTGTAAGTTAAGATATTTCTTATCTATAATAAATAAAACCTTTACACCTTTAAATTAAATTATTAATTGGACATTAGTTTTTCATAGATTCTCTCATTCTAATGCAAGCTAGGTTTGAGCTGATGGGCTTTGGATTTAATTTTTTTTAAAAAGGGCCTTGAGCCAAGACTTGAGCTTGAGATGCCCAAGCCCGACTTGACCTGAGATTAGATACATATAAAAAAATAACATCGTTTTCTATTTTTAATTTTTAAGAAATAAAAAATTAGGTTAGTGGGCCAAATTAGGCTCGAGCATAGTTGTCTCAAACCCAATTGGGCCTATAGTTTGGCCCGAGCCTAGGCAAAAAGTTGTCGGATTGGGCTTGGGCATCAAGCTAGTCTTATTTTAGTTAAACAAATTGAAACGTGACAAACAATGATTAAAAATTTAAATAAGTTTGATCGATTTAATTATAAAAATTTTAAATCGATCAATTTTTTAGTTTAATTTAACTTAAGAAACCTTGTTATTAAAATTCAATTAGCTTATTAATTAATCGATGAGTTTTGTTAAACTAATTAATTTTTGTATACTAAAATAAACAAATTGATTTTTTTCATTTTCAATTAAACTTGAACTTCTTCAACTTCTTCTTCTTCTGACTAAAGATAGTTTTCTTTTTTAATTATTTTAATTGTATTTAATCTTTATTATATACAATTTTTATGATGGTCTAATATTTGTTAAATCATTTAAACCTTATATTTCTTAATTAAGTTGTTTAATTTTTGATTCAATTTTCGAAATGAATATTGGAAGAATCAAAATAAGGAATTTTTGTATCTAACAATGGTGCCCTTTGATATCATTAGGCATGATTATGTTATATGAAAAGCCCTCTCTAGCTAGCCTCCCAAGTTCTTTAAGAAAAACTAAATCCCGATGAGATCTCAAATTAGCCATGCCCTAAACGATCATAGAGTTCAATTGTTGAGTTTTGTGACCTGTGTCGAGTTTCTTGTAGGAAGATATGAGTGGAGTAGTCGGAACCATCGATCGAGTAATCGGAACCACACCCTCCCTAAATCGAGAAATGAAGTGAAGATTTGAGAAAGGGTAAGTTAGTTTTACCCTTATTGAATACAAAGTGTCGTTAAATGTTGGACTGGGACGTTGCTGTTTTTATATTTGTTTGGAACCAGTGTTTAAAAGGGTTTCTCTCACGTGGGAGAGAGATCCTCCCCCATTTTTGTAACTTCTCTATTATATTGATTTTTTTAAATTTTCAAAAAATGTTTTATAATGGGTATCGGTGAACATTAATAATAAAAAATTATTATTTTATAAATTAATAATAAAGCTTATTAATCATCTAATAGTTATAAATTATCTAAACTCTTCATTTTTATTCAATTTTAATAATTTTAACACTCACATCGTAATAGTATAAATCACAACTTGATTTCTAAAAATTATGTATATATACAAAGCTATATGTAATCTACATTACTCCTAAATAAGGAAAAATAATAACTCTTAATTAAGGTAAACATTAACTCCTGATTATTATATAGTAACTCCTATTTACAAGTATATTTCTAATATCCTCTTCAAGTTTGTGCATGCATGTCATTAATGCTTAATTTGACAAGCAAGTACTGAAATTGCAATCATCCGATAGGTTTGGTGAAGATGTCCGCCGATTGAAATTGTGATTTCACATGCAATGTAATGATGACTTCTGCTTGAACATGTGATAATCAATCTTTATATGTTTATTGGATTTATGAAAAAATGGATTAGCCGCTATATGAATTGCAAATTAACTATCACAAAAAGAGTAATAGGTTCACGATAAACCTCACCCAAAGAAGTCAATAGACTTTAATCATACAATCTCACTGGAAGCGATAGACATTGCCCTAGACTCGACTTCCACTGATGATTTGGACATAGTATTTTGGTTCTTTGTCTTCCACGAGACTGGTGATTGATTGAGCATCACAAAATAGCCAATCAATGAACGACATGAAATATGACAATTCACCCAATCCAAGTCACAGAAAGCCCAAAGTTTTAAATCACTTTCCACTCGAAGGAGAATGCCCTGACCTAGTTGCCTCTTAATATAATGCATAACACACATAGCCATTTCAAAATGCTACTTACGTCATACCTAAGTAAACAACGACAACACATGGACTGCGTACAAAATGTCAGGCCGAGTGATTGCAAGATAGATGAGATGTCCCACTAGCTATTGATAAGACGAATAGTTTGCCACTAATTCACCATAGGCTAAGCCTAGTTGGTGATCATACTCTGTTAGAGTATCTGTCAGTTTGCTTCCAAGTAGTCTTGTTTTGAACAGTATATCCAAAGCATACTTCTACTGACACAAGAATAATGATACACTAGAAATTAAGAAAAGAACAAGAGAAGGAAGAGAAGACTAATTTCTATAATTTTCTTTTCTTTTCTTCCCTTTGTAATCCCTTACAAGCTCCAATATATTCTCATCCTCACCCCATCAGCTCTATGCAGTTGTACAAATCGTTATTCTATTCTCTCACTATAACTACCTCTCACTCATTCACGTGCTTCTACAATTTTCCCTTAACCTTGGCTGGTATGTGCCTCACTCTAGTACTACGCCTTAAAGGAACCAAGCCATCTTCAATGGTTTCCTCCTCCTTGCTGTATCTTTCTATTGGATTCACACTTTCATTGGTTTCTTCTTGCTTATTAGGCTTCTCTTGCTCTTCTGGGATCATATCATCACTCCCTTCCTCGAATTGGAACTTCCCCCCAAGGTCTAAATCAGGATAGTCTTTATTGAACTGGATCAAATCCTCCCAGGTGGAGGACTCGGGTTGCAACCCGACCTACTGCACTAATATCTATTTTGTCTTTTGACCTTTGGGGAGCATTTAACTTCGACTGCCTACTACTACCAAAGACTCCAAAACAAGTGATTGTGGATAGTAGATGGAGGTAGAGTGGTGACTCCAACGGGCTGTTGTCCATGGAAGCGCTTGATGAGAGAGACATAAAAGACATTGTGAATGCAACTCCTAGTAGGTAGCTCCAATTCATAAGCAATAGGATTTATTGCACGAGCTATTCTATAAGGGCCGAAATACTGCAAACCCAACTTCTAATTGTGCTTTGAGGTCACTGAATGCTGTTTATAAGGTTGTAATTTCACTAAGACCATATCTCCCTTGTTAGAGTGGACTTCCAGTCTGTGTCTATCTACTTTTTGCTTCATTATGTTCCTAGCCTATTCCAATTGCTATTTGAGGAACTTGAGGAGCTCATTAAGGTGTGTTTAATTGAGTGTCCAACGACCCAATGTTGGTAGTGCTTGATATATACATGGGAACATGCTGCACTTCACGACCATAGAGAGCTCTAAATGATGACATTCCGATGGATGTATGAGAGGTGGAATTGTACTAGAATTCTACCCATAGTAAATACTGCAACCACTTATGAGTAAATTCATGCACAAAATAGCGGAGGTATTGTTGGAGTGTTTAGTTGAAAACTTCCAATTGGTCGTTCGTCTGTAGGTGCCACTGAGAGCAAATAATTTTTCCTAGAACTGATTCACAAAAAGTGGGTCTCGATTAGTGGTGATTAATTTCGGAAATCCATAGAGACGAACAATCATACCAATGAATTTCTCTGCTATCATTGAAGCATTAAAGGAACTAGGTAGGGTAGCGAAGTGAGCAAACTTCGTCAATCCATCCACAGCTACCACTATGACAGTCAAACTATCAGTTGCTTTAGTCCACTGAAAAGATTGATGCTTTAGCAAATCTATGAGTGGGGCTCAATGATAGCATAGGCTTGATGAAGCGGCAGTAAGAGCTAGTAAGTCCAAAAAATCCTCTTAATTCCTTAACTGTCTGGGGTAGAGGCCATGAAGTCATTGCATGAATTTTGTCTTGATCAAGCTTGAGGCCTTCTTGGTTCAATATGTGTCCAAGGTGGTCAATACTCATGGCGCCAAAAACACACTGGGGTAGATTAGCGATGAAGTGATGACGTTTTAGTGTCTGTAGAACTAGCTTGAGGTGTTGCACATGCTTAGTTAAATACTTGCTAAAAATCAAAATCTCATAAAAAAGCAATTAAAAATTTACGCAAATATGGCCTGAAATTGGTATTCATGGCTCCTTGAAAGGTGGTTGGGGCATTTGTCAATCCAAATGGCATAACAAAGAACTCATAATAGCCTTCATGAGTCCTAAACGCTATCTTGTATGTGTCCCACTCAGTCATCCTGATTAGATAGTAGCCTACCATCAAATCTAGTTTAGAAAAGATCATAGCACCGTGAAGTTCATCTATTAACTCTTCAATTGTAGGGATTGGAAATCGGTCCTTGACGGTGATAGAATTCAATGAACGGTAGTCAATACAAAATCGCCAGGTGTCATCTTTCATTTTGACGAGGAGCACTGGAGAGGAAAAAGAACTGCTGCTAGGTTTAATGATGCCTTGTTTGAGCATGTTAACCATTTGTTTTTCGATTTCACTCTTTTGGAAATGGGGATATCTGTAGGGTCTGACGTTGATTTGTTGGGAGTTTGGTAGAAGGTGGAAATAATGGTCAAACGATCTAGATGGGGGAAGGCTAGTAGGAGTTTGAAAACCTGAGGGTATTGATCCAAAACAACTTGAATTTTAGGTAGGGTTTTGGTAATTTGGGAAATAGAGAGTTGGTAACATGGTTGAAGTAAATAAAGGTATGATATGGCTTGGTCAGAGTGGTTAATTTTGGTAAGTTGGTGTAAGGACAATGAAAAGGGGCTCGAAGGTTTTTCACCATGAAGGGTAATTGGTTGCTGGTTCCATGTAAATTGCATGGTTCAGGTTTGGTAATTCTTGAGCACAGTTTCAAGAAAATAAAGCCATAGTAACCTCAAAAGTAACTCAGCTCCTTCAATGGGCAACACAAAAATATCCATGATAAAAGAGTGTTGTTGCAAAGTCAGTTGGACCTGTTTACAGACATGAGAATAGGGTGACTGATTGCCATTGCCCAAACGCTTGACAACCTTAGGATGAATAAAATTATTCGTTGCCCCATCATCCACCAAAACCTGAATACTTTGGCCTGCACATTGTCCAGTAAGCTGAAAAGTCCTGAAGAGACCCAGATCCGATAAGGCTAAGTAACTAATTTCGGGTGGTTCCGATGGAGTGTTTCCTACCGTAGTTTTGACGGTATCAACTAGTGAGTCATCAGTGGGAGTCTGTTCTTCCTCGAGACAACCATCCTTGAAGGACATTATGAGAAATTTGTTCTCACAGTGATGGGCCGGCACAAATTTCTCGTCACAATTATAGCAGAGTTGTTGAGCTATTCTCTGCTGCATTTCTTCCTTGGACAACTTGCGAATAGGGATATTTTTTGGCTAGTGGGTAAAATTGGCTAAGTGGTGGTAGATTTGGGGTCCGGTGGGGGTAAAAGGCTAGGTAATTGAGAAGGAGTCGGTCTAGTCCAAATTGGCTTAGAGGTGGCTTGGAGTTCATTATACTTGGCTTTATGTAACTTAGCAAGAGAAATAACATGCTGAAGGAAGGGGTTTTGAGCAATCTGCAACTCACGTTTCAATTCTGGTTTGAGTCCAGAAACAAATATACTGACCAAAAAAGGCTCAGTAAGTCCATGCATCTTAGTGGACAATGCCTCAAAAGCAACTTGATATTCCAAAACAATGGTCGATTGCTGTAACTTCACCCTGGCTCCCTTTGGGTCATAGAGAGAAGGTCCAAAACGACAAGACGGAGATTCAATAGAAGCAGCCCAGGTGGACAAGAGACCATTGACATGCCTCCAATGGTAGCAAGATAACACTGGTCCATCCATATGTAAGGAAGCAATGGGTAGATGTTTGTCAAAAGGGATGTCATGCAGATTGAAATATTGATTAGCGCGATACACCCACCCTTGGACGTCTTCCCCATAGAACTTTGGGAATTCAATCTTTAGAGATTAGATTAAAGGTGGATTGGCCATTGGGAGGATGACCCCCCTCTCTGCTTGCCTTTGCTAGTGTTGGTTTTTGATTACCCATAAGCGATTGTCAATACCCTATAGGGTATCCTGTAGTGCTTGAGCCTATGGTGGTAGTGCGTCCATGGAGGTCAATGAAAGCACTAGATGATACAATAGAAATTAAGACTAATTTTTATAATTATCTTTTAATTTCTTCCCTTTGTAATCCTTTACAAGCTCCAATATGTTCTCGTCCTCACCCCATCAACTTTATTCAGCTATAAAAACTATTATTCTATTATCTCAATATAACTACCTCTCACTCGTTCACGTGCTTCTGCAATTATCCCTTAGGCTTGGCTAGTACGTGCCTCACTCTAGTTCTATGCCTTAAAGGAATCAGACCATCTTCAGTGGTTTCTTCCTCCTTACTGTATCCTTCTATTGGATCCACACTATCATTGGTTTCTTCTTGCTCGTTGGGCTTCTCCTGCTCTTTTAGGATCATATCAATTAACCCCTTGGATGAGCGGGTAACTTTAATCCTTAAGAAATACTTTAATAACTTCAAATCTTTAATATTGAATCATTTATACAGGTACGGCTCAAAAGTTAAACAATCCACTATTTCGTTTCCTATCAAAATCTTTAGCGTTATAATCAACTTGGTGAACCAATTTTGTGATGAATATCACTCATACTCCATCAATCAACACTCAAACTCAACATGAATGCAAGAAGAATAGAAGACAAGAAGAACTGAAGTGTGTGAAGGTGTCTATAGGAGTATCGAAGAGAGAAGATTGCAACAGCTGTTTTAATAGAGATACAAATGACTTAGACAAAAACTCATTCACGTGACATAAACACAAACACATCTGCTGGAAGTCAAGACGTTGTCATTCAATGAAGCTAATAAACACAAGATGCAATCATTTCAATTACATGTTCGAAGGGATTATATCAAAACACAATCGTTTACATTAAATCAGTGGATACATGCACAAAACGCAGAAGTAGAGTCAGAAGCAATTTAAAGGAGAGACTCAACATTCAAAACACACATCATTAGGATATCTTTAATGACTCACGTGAGGCACATGTCAATGGTGTCATGAAGCATCCGAATACATCTTCTTCTTCAGCTATAAAACCAAGGCAGAAGACTTCAGACAAAGAGAGACATTACACAAAAATATTTCAATCTTCAATTGTTCATTGTATTCAGTTGTGAGAGTGAGAAAATTAGAGGAAAAATAGCATTAGAGAGTGCTAGAGTACTGACCTTGGGTACTGAGGAGTTTTGAGACTCTTTTTGCAGGTGTTAAAGTGGAACACTCAAATCTCTGTATTATCTTCTTCTATACTTCTTCACATAGTGAATTCCTTCACCACCATAGGTAGGAACCTTGGATGTAGATAGTTCTTGACTATCGAACCAAGTAAAATTGTGCCTTCTTATTTTCTGCATTTCCATTTTTGCAAGTTAACAAAATCTGTCAAGCTCTTGTGATTAAAGAACAGTAGTAAAGCAGTATAAAACCCAACAGAAAGTGGTATCAGAGCATTCAAGACTTCCTGGGATATATCTTGGACACTTCAAGCATCAAAGACTCATCAAGACTCATCAAGATTCATCAAGAAAGTCAGTAAGTGAAAATTTTTAGTTTCTTTACTTTACAACAAGCATGGTAGGCAAGGAAATGGACATATTTTCTGGTAAATAAGACTTTACCATCTAGAAACTCCAGAAGGAAGCTTTTCTTGAATCCTATGACTACTATGGTGCAATAGATGATGAATATGACCTTGAAACTGACCCTATAAAGAAGCTGAAAATGCAAAGACTTGCACATTGCAAGTTAA
>JANZLD010000004.1:4119315-4131787 GCA_026413575.1 Erythroxylum carthagenense
ATATTTTTATTAATACTTTATCAAAAAATTATATAAATATTAAAAATAATTTAAATAAAAATAATTTATTTTAAATTTTATTTATTTTATAATTATTATTGGTAATAAAAATATTTATTTTATTTTAAAAAATTAAAAATTAATAATAATTATAAAAAATTGAAGTAAATAAATTAAGTAATTAAAAAACTTTTTAAAAAGAGGGGGAATGAGACGTGAGAGGAAGAAAATTGAAATAAATAAAGTAACTAATTATAAAAATTTTGGAAAAAGAGAGGGAATGAGATATGGGAAGGAAATAAGAGTTTGATTTTTTTGAAAATTTTGTAAAAAGATTCTCTTATTTTGAATACCGGCACAGAATTTAAATACCAATTGGTACCGATAAGTTTCAAATAATACTAGTAGATGATTTAAGATGCCGGTAAGTTTCAGATGATACTAGTAGATAATCCAGGATCTACTGGTACCACTTGAAACTTACCAGTACCGATCGGTATTTAAATTCCTTGCAATTGACCTTTCATTTGTATCAGTTTTAGTTTGATACGACGGTTTTGGATTCATCTTTTACCATTTTTTATCAATTAAGTTTGTACTATAAAAAAATAGAATTTAAGATCCCAATTTGTTCCTAACTTGGCCCTAAGTTCCTTAGATCGAGGATTGTACTTAATTATATTACGATAATTACAATAAATAGATCAACACCATTAGTTTTTGCATAGGTTTAAAATTAGGACTAAAAATTAAATAAAATTTAAAATTTAAAAGGTTTAACCGGTATTAAATTATTGTAAAATAAATTAAAGACTGAAAAAAATTAAAAATTTTGAAATAAAATTAAATGTGACTATCCTTAATTTAAAATTTAATTAGAAAAGAAAGATTGTTAAATAAAATTTAATTAGTTTATGAAAATTGACCGATTAATTAATAAATTGGTAAATTTTTAACAATAAAGATTACTAAAATAAATTAAACCAGAAAATTTAAAAATAAACAAAAAAATTGGCTAATTCTAAATTTTTATGAATGAATCGCTCGAATTAGTTTGTCAAAAAATTAACATATTTACATGATATTTTCTTTGAACCTAAATTTTATTAAATGTCAACATGTTGAAGATGCCATGGATTTTTAATATGGGCATGATAAAGAGATTAAGTAAGTTCATTTTAATTTATAAAGAGGCTAAATTTAATTTTAAAATTAAAAAATTCGTGTTTTTAATATTTTTAAAATTTTATCTCTTAAATTTTGGTTAAATAACAAGTTAAGATATTTTTTTTAAATAATAAAATGTTTTAAAAAAATTTAAAGATTAAATAATTTTAAACCAATAACTCTACCTCTTTTTAGACAAAGTAAATACCTTTAATAATTTAAAAATTAGACCCAAAATTAAACTGAAAAGATAATTATAAAATTGACTGAAAATTGAATAAAATTGAAAATTTTCAAATTTAATTAAAAAAGAAATTATTAAATAAAAATTAATTGATAAGAATTTATTAATTAATAAAAATTGAAAAATTAATGAATAAATTAATCGATTTTTAATAATAAAATTTATTAAAGTATTGAAAACTAAATCTAAAAATTAAATGGTTCAAATCGATAAATTTTTTTAATCATTATTAAAAATAGATATTATATAAATAAGACTTATAAGAGCAAAGTTCGGATGTAAAAGAAAGAATAAGATGATATAATTAAATCGAACATGCTTCAATACAAAACTTACAATCACATATATAAATAATTCACACTCAAAATTGACCCCAAAACATTCAATTAGAGTGAAAAAGGTCAAACAATAATTTGTGTATATTATATATAATTCGTTTTTTGTTGATGAGTTCAGAGAGCTCTCCCTTTCACAATGTCCAAGCTCATCTCACTAGGATCAGTTGCTTGCAACTCAACTTGGATTCCATCCAATTCCCTCTTGAATCTGTCCTTGGAGCTTGCATATAGCATCTTACTCCTCACCCTTGAAGTGTCCGGTGACCTACAATCGTAGCAAATCCAAATCGTCTTATTACAAGTACATCGAATCAAGCAATTTGCATTAGAAGTTCTTCAAGGTTAGGATTGAATTAGGAAATTTCATAAAAACATACAAAACATTTCTGAAGAAATCGATAATAAAGTAGGGTTTCATTTATGTAATTACATTGGAAATTAGACAGATATGTTGGAGAAGAAAGATGATCCTAGCCTGAAACTGAACTTGGTTGGATCAAAAGCAGTGAATTGTATATATGGATTTAACTTACCAAGCAATGAAGAAGATCTTGCTCTTCTGGCAGTTCTCGTCAGTGGTGAAATCAAAATCAAAGACAGCATAACGACACTCATTAGGTGGAAGAGAATTGGTGAAATCATCGTACGTTTCTTCAGGATTTCCAACCTTTTCTACCGTCACCTGTTGAATCTTCTCGTCTATCTTGAACACAATGAACCTGTGGTTCCTTTTCGCTTTTAGCTCTTGAAACTTCAACTTGCACTGGTCGTGCACCGCCATACCAGACGCTGAGTTTGCCTGTCACAACATGTTCATGTCAAATATGCAATCATGAGATTCACCACACTTCAACCCCATTAGCAAACCACAATGTCAAGATTGAAGCATTCAATTTCCATTAATTTGATACTCATCCAACGAAACAAAGTTTTAAATTACGAATTGCAAACCGGAAACCATAAACCGTACCATGTTGTCTTCCGATTGTCTGGATGAAAATTATTAAGAATCGAAAAGAAGAAAATAAAAAAAGAGATATCTGAAACAAAAAGAGATGAAAAAGAAAAGCAGATATCTCTTTAAGCTATGTTAATGCATTAAGGGGAAGATAAAACACAAGGGAGAGGCTTTTGTGGGTGAAAACTAAGGGTTGATACTGAAAGGCATTTGGGTACCTTAGGTTTCAATGTTGTATAATACTCTTCTTTTTTTGGTTAAAAATTAGAAATTTATTAGGACTTAATTGTTGAATTAGCAATCAAATCCTTTTTCTTAATTTTCCAAATTTAGGGTTCCTTCAAACTTAGTCTCCACCATATAATTCGATAGTTAGTTGGATGAGATTAGAGGTAGGATCATAGGATGGGTCAGCAGTCAAGTTAAAGCAAAACCGTTATGATAAGGTTTCTACAATTTTATCCATAAAATTACGATTAATTAATTATAATTAAGTTATATGGAAGGGTTTAGGGTAAACAGTACTGGCATTTACTTACCTTTTTTTAAAACAAAGAAACCCTCAGTCACTATTTTTTAGATACTCATTAGGTAAACCTTATAGTTGACGCAATAGTTTGTAAATCATGTCAATTAGGTATTTCGTGCTAAACAAGTCTTTTATGATAAGCTGATCAAGAGAGAGTAAGCAGAGGCCCCATACTCTTTCATTCTACCAACTCTACCACCTCGTAAGGGGCGCATTTACGTACTTGCATATATGTGGATTACAAACTAATCCTTTTGAGGATGACAAATTTGGGTAATTTTGTAAGAGTTGAGAGGTATTTTTATTTAGAAAATTCATTAATAAGTTGGAAAAGAAAGCTAATGTTTTTCCCTAAATTAAAAATAGGAACTTCAGTTTAATTAATTGAAGAGATAATATATATAATTTTTTAATATTTCAATTTAGTGCCAAAATTTTAAAAATTTCTAATTTTAATGATTAATCTTTTAAAACTTTTATAAATCAGGTTAAAAATTAATGTGACGTAATATTAACTTCATTAGCAGAAATAAGCATTTGTATGAATTTTGTGAGGTTAATTACTAAATTGTAAATTTTAGAAAGTTGCCTATTAAATTAAAAAAATTCAAAAATATATACTATAAAGGACTTATTGTCATTTTTTATATATTTTTGTAATTTTATTCTTCAATTAAGTCCCCAAATTTACAAATTATGATCATAGAACCTTAAATAAATTAAATGATACAAAAATAAAATTTAAAAGTAAAGACTTAATTGATGAAATTTAAATTAATATTGGAAACATTAAAAGATTTTTTAATTTTCTCTCAATTACAACATTTTATTTGTTAAAATTCATTCAATAATTTATTTAAAATATATAATTTAATAACTATTGTATACATTCAAAATTACGTCGAAAAGATTAGAATCTTCTTCAAAAATCTAACTCGGTTTAACAATCAAAACTTTATTTATTAATTAGTAAACTAATTAGCTTTTACAAATTAAAATAAGTTAATTAATTTTTATTTAATATTTTTAATTAAACTTTAAATTTTTATGGATAAAAATAATCTTTTTTAATTATTTTTCATATTTTTTAATTTTGTTCCATCTTTAAGCAATTTCATAATAATGTAATACTAATTGATCAACATTTTGATCCTCAAATCTACCGTCGTACCAGTTTAATTTCTAATTCGGTTTTTCAATATTGATAAAAATAAACAATAGTTGAACAAAATTGTGATTCATCTATTATAGTTGAAAAATCGTAGAGGATCGTAGTTTCTTAAACTTTTTAATTTTACCATGGACGTCTTTAGTATAAACGAAAATAAAAGCAATAAAAAATAAAATAATAAAAAATATCAAAAATTTAGTAACGCAATTCGACACAATTTGTTTATATTTGCGGGACCCTCACTCAGTTTAATATTTTCACGAAAGTACAATAAATTTATCCAAAGTTTTACTGAGCTGACACGACTTAACTCTTTACACTATCTCTCAACCTTTTTTTTCATGAAAGAATTTTATACCCAACAACACGACCGATTTATGTTATCCTCGTTAGAGAATTTTTCTAAAAAACTTTTAATTAAAAAACAATTAGTAAAAATAACACAAGTAATTAAAATAAGTAAAAACAAAAAAGATAATACTTGAGATAAAAAGAAATAACTTTTCAATAAATTCAACACCTTCTAAATTCGATCTAAAAGTTCTTCACTAATTAAATTATTGTAATTACCTACTGAAATTTTTTGCTTTACTTTCATTCGCGAATCTTCAAAAGTAACTACTTAATCCACACAAAAACCAAAAGACAACACCAAAATGACACAAAATTTTGGCTCAGTAAATCTCTGCCAAGTAGCAACCCATGTTACACTTTCTAACGTCCCTTTTTAATAATTTAAGACTCTCCCTTTCAGGAGATTTTGAGTTCGAGTTACATCAATAAAGGAAAAATAGGCATTATTTCTACTGATGATCTTCTAGCCTCCTGAGCACAGCTTCTTAATTTGATCAATTACGAACGTTTTGCTTCCAACGACAGTGTGGGAGTTGTAGCTACTAGGAAATCTGGAGGCTGATGGGAACTGATGCTGAGCAAAGGGAGGCCAGTGATCAATCATCAGCTGAACAATCAAGTATGTGAAGACTCTTTGTGCGCAGACATATACAGGCGACGTAGGAACCTGAGAGATCTTGGGGTTTCTAAGTTTACCCCCTCTAGAACTCTTGAAGTGGGGTCTTAAAAGATTAAGATTAATTCGACTAAATTGGGATACCTAATATATATATATATATAAAAAGCTTTGCTCATCCAATGCAACGTAGCAATCACGTTGTCACCATCATTCACGTTTTAACAAGCAAGTCTACCTAATCTAGCACAAACAGGAGAGGGAAGAAGAACAGAGTAACTTAATGTTGAAGTTGCTGATTCTGGCACTATGACTTAGCAATCAGTTTCGATTTTGATGTTAACACGACAATTCCAGCAATACCGCCTTTCAGCCACAAAAACGCATGATCCACACCGTATCTTACTTAGATACACATTAATTAGTGATAAGATTTTATTATAATTAGAATATTATCTCCAATAATTTTTTTAAGCTAAGTTAAACAAAAATACTCAATTAACTATTATCATCTGATTAATATATTATAGGTCTGATTAATAATAAATATTTCAAAATAAAATTAGAAGATATGTTCTATATATCTAACAATAATACTTGATTGAACATATTTTATAAGTTAGCCCTATCAAGTTAGATTAAGTTACACATAATCAACAAGCACACGTTTTCAATCAACAATTGTTTAAGTAATTTCATAGTTTTACAACATCCAAGTTACGTAATATAAGCTCTGTTGGGTTGTTCAATTCTGAAGCGTTTACTTATATAAATAACTCTAGTTGACTTCGCTGTGATGTATTCCATTTTCTTGCCGACATTTACTTCATTCCTATAAGTATGACCTAATCAAGGAGTCCTAAGTTTAATTACCTAACCCTTCCCTGCCCAATCACTGACCTTTTTGGTCAATGGTTTTAATAATAATGAAAATGTTAAATTCCAATAAATACAATTATAATATTGGGATTAATTAATATCAAAATTTCAGAATAATAAATATTTAAGTATGAAATCAAGAACAATTCACAAATATTAATAATGACTAATCATTAACAAATTTTAGTTACTTTAAATTATGTTAATTATTAATTTAGTTCACGTATACTATAATATATTTGTATTATGTTTATTATTAAATAATTATTGATAGTTTTATAATTTTCTTTAATTACAATGAGAAAAAGTTAATAAGAGGATTGCAATAGTGTATATAAAATTTAAAAGGTACAATCCTTAATTTTACCAGTGTCGATCAGTATTTAAATTCAACATCAAAACTTAATATATAGTATTAGCTTTAATTCGGTACGATCCGGTATTCATAATAACGAGCTCAAGTGTACTATTTTCTGCCATTCCTTGTCTTAACCAATTCATGTACTGGTTGGTAAGTAGTGCCCTTGAGTTTATCGTGGGCGGCTGGCGTCTAATTTTATTTTTAAAAAATGAAAATTATTATTTCATAACAACATTCCACGTGGCACGGGTCCATGTCAATGTTTTGACTTTTCAGCTCTCACCAATAGAATAGTGCCAAATGAGTCGGTTGGCCTTTATTCCGGGTAGGGACTACCAACCGGAGGCATGGAATCACATGGACCCACTCATACACAAGGATTACTGCTAAAGACTGTTGATTGATAGTTACGAGTTGACAACGCTGACTTGACTTAATTTAAAGTTAAATGATTAAATTAAATTATTAATAATTTAATCATTTTTAATTAAAGTAATATCATTTTAATATAACCTAATCATTACATCAAAATTAACTTAAAATTTTAACATTAAATTAATACAAGCTTTTATAATAATATCTTTTTGCTAATTAATAAAAAGTACTTTTAATATCAAGAAGGATGAAATTGTTTATTATTTATAATATTTTTATTAATTTTAAAGATATGTTATAATATTATTTTAAAATTTTAAAAATTTTCTTTTTAAAAAACCTTTTAAACTTGATTTTAACTCAAATTTTCCATTAGTTAACTTTTACAAATATTTTATTATATAATATGATTAGATTAGGTATACATCTAAGTACTATACATTCAAGTGTATTAATATTGGTTAAAATAATTTTTATAAAAGATTAATAAAAGCTATATTTTTAAAAAGTTTTGAATATCTTGATTCAAACAACAAGTAACAACATCAACATATTATAACATATCCTAATGCACAAGACATTTCGCTTTGTGGGGATGAGAAGAAGGTTACCAAATCTGTAATCTGAGTAATTTTATGAACTAACAATAGTTTAGAACACCCTATTCCGAGTTAGGATATTTCAATCCTGTGCTACTTAATCTTGTTAACATATTTGTATATATCTCATATAAATATGTAGATGAGATTAATAAAATAAAGTAAAAATTGGTTAATCGGAATAAAAGACCTCATCTTTTAAGAAGACAATTTTTGAAACTCAAAAAGAGGGAAAATAACTAATTATTAGTAAATTAAAATTCTAAATAAATAAATAAAGATAATAGCATAACAAACCAAATACACCAATCACAAACTGTAATTCATTGAAACGTGGCATACTGGACAAGCGAGTAAAAGGACGATACGAATATTCAACGTAAGACCACAAAACATAGTTTCGTGGAAACCCAAAGCATACTGCTTGCCTGGTAGCCAACAAGAAGACAAACAGAAGCCTCCAACAGAGTGGACGCAATCCTTGCTTCGTCAATGAGTATATCGTGAATTTTAACTCGTTTTCATCTCATCCACGCCTTTCTCTTCCAAGCCAAGAAACAAAAACAATCCATATTCTCTGTTCATCAAGGTCTCTGTTCGTCAAGCTCGAGGTGAAAGGTGAGCTTTTGAGCTTGAGGATGGTCTTTTTTTTTTAAATTTCATGCCTTTATTTCCATTTGATTTTTGGTTATTGATCGGGTTTTGATTACTTGGGTTGTTAATAGTCACCTTCATGCTTTATCCTCCTTTTGTCGCCTCAAGAAGTTTTAGAAAAGTCCGGTTCGGTTATATATAGAAGAACAGAGTCAAAGCTTTGATCAGATGATTGTGGGTTTTGGAGTACTATTCTGTTGTTGTGAAGGTTAGGTGTTTAATGTTATGTTGGATAGGCAATGAAAGTTTTCTCAGGTTCTGAATTAATGGAGGCGTCGGTAGAGATTGTGTGCTAAACTGCTAATGAATTCTTATAAAAACTGAAGGATCTTTCAGATTATTGACTTCTCTTGCCCTGATCAGATATATGGATGTTTTAATTTGCCTGAATTTGTTACACCTGACCTGAATTAGTAATCCAACTGTTAATTCCTCCAATTTCAGGTATTATTTTGCTTCCTGGAAATTCTTAGAACTGCCATTTCACAAGTTCTCTGTCAAGGGTGTTGAAGAAACAGGATGAGTAATCTTAAGCTAGGAGTGGACGTTGTAAGTGCTCACGACCTTATGCCTAAAGATGGGCAGGGCTCAGCCAATGCTTTTGTGGAGCTCCATTTTGATCATCAGAAATTTCGCACTACCACCAAAGAAAAAGATCTCAATCCTGTTTGGAGCGAGAGCTTCTATTTCATCATTTCCGATCCAAGAAACTTGTCCAACCTTACACTTGATGCCTATGTTTATAACCATAATAAGGAGAACAACTCCAGAACTTTTCTGGGAAAAGTTTGTCTCACAGGAACATCATTTGTTCCTTACTCTGATGCTGTTGTGTTGCATTTCCCTTTGGAGAAACGTACGATGTTTTCTCGTGTCAGAGGAGAACTTGGTTTGAAGGTGTTTGTTACTGATGATCCTTCCATAAGATCATCAAACCCGCTTCCTGCAATGGAACCTTCTGTATTTTCTGGTTCACGGTCAATTCATTCACAAGCACCAGAGATGCAGATTCCGGATTCAATCTCAAATCGATTCTCCGATGACAGAGGTGAGTCGAGACGCACATTTCGCCACCTCCCAAACTCAAGTAAATCACAGGCAAAGCAGGCTACCCCAGTTGCAGAACCTCAACAATCTGTTGACTTGGATACTGCTACTAATGAGATGAGAGCTGAACCTCCAGCACCTCGTACTGTTAGGATGTACTCAGGTTCATCATCTCAACCAGCTGATTATGCACTTAAAGAGACAAGTCCATTCCTTGGAGCAGGGCAAGTTGTTGGAGGCCGAATTATACCTGGAGATCGACCGGTCAGCACTTATGATCTTGTTGAACAGATGAGGTACCTTTTCGTGCGAGTGGTAAGAGCCAGAGACCTTCCTTCTAAGGATGTGACTGGAAGCCTTGATCCATATGTGGAAGTAAGAGTTGGAAACTATAAAGGAATTACAAAACACTTTGAGAAGAACCAAAACCCTGAGTGGAATGAGGTGTTTGCCTTTGCAAGGGACAGGCTTCAGTCATCTGTGCTTGAAGTGGTGGTAAAGGATAAGGATATGGTTAAGGACGACTTTGTTGGTATTTTGAGGTTTGACATGAATGGGATACCCACTCGCGTTCCTCCTGATAGTCCATTGGCTCCAGAATGGTATCGGCTCGAGTCCAGGAAAGGGGATAAAACAAAAGGGGAACTCATGCTTGCTCTCTGGTATGGTACACAGGCTGATGAGGCATACCCAAATGCCTGGCTTTCAGATGCAGTTACTCCTGATAGTTCATCTGCTGTCTCTTCACAGTTCAGGTCAAAAGTTTATCACTCTCCTAGACTCTGGTATGTCCGTGTTAGAGTTATTGAAGCACAAGACCTGGTTTTATCAGACAAGAACAGATTTCCAGAAGCTTATGTTAAAGTACAGATTGGTAGCCAGGTTCTAAAGACAAGGACGGCTCAAAGTCGGACAACGAACGCATTCTGGAATGAAGAGTTAATGTTTGTTGCTGCTGAACCATTTGAAGAACATCTAATCCTTTCAGTTGAAGATCGCATTGGTCCCAACAAAGATGAAAGTATTGGCAAGGTTGTTATACCCTTGAATTCTGCTCCAAGACGAGCCGATGATCGAATGGTTCCAAGCCGGTGGTTCAACCTCGAAAAGTCGATCTCAGCCGCCTTAGACGACAAACAAGCAAAGAAAGACAAGTTTTCTAGTAGGCTTCACCTATGTGTCATACTTGATGGAGGATACCATGTGCTTGATGAGGCAACACACTACAGCAGTGATTTTCGTCCAACAGCGAAACAACTATGGAAGCCATCAATTGGTGTACTGGAGTTAGGAATTCTAAATGCAGATGGTCTCCATCCAATGAAAACAAGAGAGGGAAAGGGTACATCTGATACATACTGTGTTGCCAAGTATGGCCATAAATGGGTTAGAACTAGAACCATAATCAACAGCCTCAGTCCAAAATACAATGAGCAGTACACTTGGGAGGTCTATGATCCTGCAACAGTTCTAACTGTAGGTGTTTTCGATAACAAACAAATAGATGATTCAAATGGCAACATCAGAGACTCGAAGGTCGGAAAGGTTCGGATACGACTCTCGACCCTCGAAACAGGCCGTGTTTACACACATTCCTATCCTCTGCTAGATCTTCATCCCTCTGGTGTGAAAAAGATGGGTGAGCTTCATTTGGCAATTCGATTTTCATATACCTCATTCACAGACTTGATGTATCTATACTCAAAACCCCTTTTGCCCAAGATGCACTACATAAGGCCATTGAGTGTCATCCAACAGGATCAATTACGGATCCAAGCAGTGAATATAGTTGCAGCTAGGCTTAGCAGGGCAGAGCCACCTCTTAGAAGAGAAGTTGTAGATTACATGTCTGATGCACACTCTCATCTATGGAGCATGAGGCGTAGCAAAGCTAACTTCTTCAGGTTGATGACAGTGTTTTCAAGCATTTTCGCTGTTGGAAGATGGTTTTGTGACGTCTGCATGTGGAAAAACCCGATCACAACAGTTTTAGTTCACGTCCTCTTTGTAATGCTCGTCTGTTTCCCGGAGCTGATCTTGCCAACAGTGTTTTTGTACATGTTCCTGATCGGACTATGGAACTATCGTTTCCGACCAAGATACCCTCCTCACATGAACACAAGAATTTCCTACGCAGACGCGGTACACCCTGATGAGCTTGACGAGGAATTCGACACATTTCCTACGACAAGAAGCTCGGAGATAATCAGGATGAGGTATGACAGGTTAAGGAGCGTTGCCGGGAGGATTCAGACGGTGGTAGGAGATGTGGCTACGCAAGGAGAGCGAGTCCAGGCACTTTTAAGTTGGCGTGACCCTCGAGCCACAATCATGTTCGTCAGCTTCTGTTTAATGGCTGCTGTGGTGTTGTACGCAACCCCTGTTCAGGTGCTTGCTGTTATGGGTGGCTTCTACTTCATGAGACATCCCAGGTTCCGACATCGGACTCCATCAGCACCCATCAATTTCTTCCGCCGTCTTCCTGCTAGAACAGACAGCATGTTGTGAATGAAGAATTCATTTGCCAGAATCTCTCCTGGTAGTGTGTCATGTTTTGTGATTTTGTTCAAAATGGTGCTTGTAAATCTTTGTTCTATATCATTTTCCTTTTCTTTCCAGTGTATACGCCATTGAAACGGGCTGAAGTTCATGCATTCCATTGTTAATCTAAAGAAGACATGATTTTTCATAATCTAAAGCAAGAAACACGAACACGAACACTTAACACACAATCCAATCCATTGCTTTATCTACATGACAAAAACAATACCATTTCCAAAACCAGAGGGAACTAATTAAGAAATGGTTACACACATACATCAAACATCAGACCAGTAGATATCCATATCACCCCATTGGTTCACAGGCACTTTCAACGCCTTCCAGACCGCCATGGAAGCAACCACAACATTGTTACCACAAGGAGGCTGGTAGTCATGGTGCGAGTCACAACCATTTGCGGAGTCGCATTCATCAACCACTTTGGCCTGAACATTTTCTCCGTTACTTCCATGGATGTTTATGAACTTCAAGCATCTACTCCTGTGGTTGAACCAACCTGTCGAAAGTGCCACCACAGTTTCATCATCTGAATGGTACCGACTGTTCATATTATTTTAATATTTATGTTTCATGTTTATCTGGAAGACTCTGTTTGACCTGGTCTTTAGAGTATTTTTT
>JANZLD010000004.1:4297204-4316410 GCA_026413575.1 Erythroxylum carthagenense
AGGTCTTTCTACGGTCGGTTTTGGGTCCGCTATGCTTTATGGGTCCGAATGTTGGGCCTCGGAGACGGGGTCCAACATTTTCCCTATGGCATGATAATTAGACTAGGCAAGGAGCATTATTTCAAAATCAGCTAGCAAGAACCCTACTGGTAAGGTTTCCTATGAATACTAAGCTCAAAGAAATAATCACAAATAGAAGATGGTCACTATCAATTGAAGAAACTAGACTTCTATCCATTCCATAGTTCATAAGTCTTGGAGAAAGGGATACTTATCTATGGAAAGGGATTCCAGTTTCAGAAATAATGTTAAAGAAAGCTAAAAAATTAAAGGAATGGATAACTAATAGAGTGGGATGGTACTCTATGGTATGGAATAAGGTTCTTAGACCTAAAACTAGCTTTCTTCTCTAGTTAGTAATGTTGAACAAACTCAGCACAATAGACAGACTGCAATTCCTGCCCTTCTCAAAGATGTGTATTCTACGTAATCTAAAGGAAGAAACAAAGGGCCATTTGTTCTTTGAGTGCAATTTCTCTAAAGAAATTTGGGCAAAAATCTCAATACTCAATGCTGTTGATCCAATTTCGAACAAACTCTATGATGTACTACTAGAGTTACCCCATCTACAAGTTTCTAATTTGATAGAGAAGTTATTTCACAGTTGCTACTTGCACTCAAGCAATCTAGAAGGAAGGGAACTACAGAAGGTTTGAACAAAAGTCAACTACCCTACTCTCTATTATAGAGCTTATTATAACTAGCATAAAAGAACAACTTATTATAAATCAGTTGAACTCTCACTGTAGCAGAAGAATAGCTCTCACATGGAGAATCTAGTCCCCGCTCCTTATTTCTTAGTAAAATCATAACTAGAGTTCAACCTAAAATACAGTTCAGAAATCAAGATTACAGTCATTCATTCAAGAATACAATTACAAATCATGCCCTTACAAGGTAGAGCAGATCAGGACTTACCTGTCAAAAGCCAAGCAGTACCCCCTTCCCCTTCTCAGCCTTCATCATAGATACCCTATGTCAAAATGAAGGGACATAATGAGCACAAAATAGCATAAAAGAGATGCCTACCTGAAAAAGAATCCTCATAGCGAATCTCTAACTCCTTTGATTAGCCATGTCTAGAGATTTAAGGAATAAGATTATTCGTGCCCTAAATCGCTAAGAAACATAGTGATCCTTAAGAAGAGGTTTACCTGAGTACAAATCCACTGAACGTGGATAAGGAAGGAGAAGAAGAGAGGAAAACCCACATCGCCACCCTTGCTAGCTGAGTTACACGTCACTCCTATCCGAATCGAGAAGCTTCTGAAAGAGTTCAGAAAGTAGAAATCAGTTATTCCCTAATAGGACAATGATGCTCGAGGCTTCCTCCTAATGCGTTGTCGTTTTTGTATTAACGATATAGCTTTGGCTTGATCTTTATGTTGTAATTTTAGTATTAATAGAATTGTATTAGTGTATTAAGGGGTCTTTGTGACATACCTCTTCTTATGCTAGCCCTTAATTTATTAATGTTTTTTTAATTTCTAAAAAAAACAGCTTGAGCACACGTAATCGATGACCTATCGTTAATCTTGATAATTTTTTTAAAGAAATAATTTTTATTAAGTGTTTAATAATAAAAAAGGGTTTGGTTTGATTTTGTGACAGACCTCTTCTTTTGCCATCCTTAATTCATTAACATATTTTTTAATTCTCAAAAAAACTGCTTGAGCACACGTAATCAATGATCTAACATTACTCTTGATAATTTTTTTAAAGAAATAATTTTTATTAAGTGTTTAATAATAAAAAAAGGGTTTGGTTTGATTTAAGCTTAGTCACATCACATGTCACATTTACAGTTTCAGAAGAAGCAAGCAATTAGGGAATGATGTTATTAGGACCGTTTTATAATCTTGTTTTATTACCAAAAAAGAGGTCGAATAAATAGAAATTCCCAGCAGTATAACATTAAACTACATAACAGTGAATTGAAGATTGTACAACAATCAAACATAAAGAAGACTCGTACATACTAATCAATATCCATTAGAAGAACACAAGACATAATGATATGATATTAAGCATCAGACCAGAAAATCTCCATTCCACCTCGCTTATCTGAAGGAACCCCAAGTGCCTCCCAAACTGCTTTAGACGCATCGACGATGTTGTTGTTACATGGAGGCTGATAGTCATGATCAGAGTCGCAACCCATTGTAGAGTCACACTCATCCACCACTTTAGCCTTCACACTCTTCCCATTTCCATGGATTTTAATATACTTCAGGCACCTACTCCTGTTATCGAACCACCCTGTCGAAAGTGCCACCACCGGTTCATGGTCTGGATGGTATTGGTTATCGCATTCCGACGGACCACCGCCGTCTCCTCCCTTCTGAAAGCTGTTGAGTGTGAGAGTTGCCTTGGTGTGTCCGGATACTGGAGGTGAACATTTGTAAATGGGGTAGAGCTTGTTTTGAACACAGCAATCAGAGTCATTCTCTCGGTTACACTGTCCTGGAGGTGGTTTTTTGCCCCTTATTTGACCACTAGGGTTGCAAGTTGCAGACTCAACAAAAGAAAAACTTTGAACAACGAAGAAGATGAGGAAGAAGAGAGCAAGAGAGAGATTCTTCATCTTCCCGTTCTTCTTGTATTGTTGTTTAATATTCAAGAAACGTTTGGTTCGTGAAGAAACCTGAAATGGTGCAATCCCTTTTATAGAGACGATTTGAGCTACTCATATCACACAGTTGCAGAAGAAGCAAGCAAGAAGAGAATGATGTTAGGACAGTTTTATGGTCTTGTGTTCTTCCTCAAAACAATCCAATTGTCCACATATGAAGGTGGTAAGTGTGGACAAAAATGGAGTCGTGTGTGCCTCAATGTGTATATCTGTTGATAAATTGTTCATCATCTTTGAGCCATAGTTTTGTCCTTACAATGAGTTTGTTTAATCGGTTAATTGAAATAACTTACGTACGTTGTGTCACTTGTGTGGGCTTATCCTTAGATATGATGTAATGGAGGACCATTTGTTTTTTAATCTTCAAGAGAGAAAGTAAAGGAGACAAAAATAATGGTGCATGAGTAAAAAAAAAGTAGTAGTTAAAAGTCTTTTTAACGGTTTAAAAGGATCAACCGATATTAAAATATTATAAAATCGGTTAAAGAAAGAATAAAATTGAATAATTTGAAAATGATTAAAAAAGATTGTCCTTATAAAAAATTAATGTTTAATTGAAAAAAGACAGTTAAATACAAATTAATTAGTTTCTTTTTGCTCATAAAAAATGATTAGTTTATAAAAATTTGCCAATTAATTAATAAACTGATCGATTTTTAACAACAAAAGTTATTAAACTAAATCAAACTAAAAAATTGAAAACTGAACTAAAAAATTAGCCGATTCAAAATTTTTATTGTTAAACCGGTCGAATCAGTTCAATTTTTAAAACATTGATTTTACCTTCTACAAATTATTAAAAAAATCGTCATAAATTATTTTTAAATTTTTTACGGAGTGCATGAGATTATTGTTAACATTTGTACAAATTTTCAAATATTGATTTTTTTTAAGAATAACAATTTAATGTAGTCAAGTTTTAAAACTAATTCGGATATATAAACACACATTTTAATAGGCTATGAAATTCTAAGATTTTCAATCTTTAAAGTACGTAAGTCCCAAAGTTTTAGACGAATTTGAAAGATAGAGTTTTTAATACAATTATTTTTTATGAATTTTCTAAAGAATTTGGTTCGTAACTTTTTCTTAGCTTAGTACTTTAAAAATTCTGAGTACATTATATAAGCATAATTGTTGGTATCTTTGAGCCAAAAGAAGGTATAGGTATCTTAGTTGTGAAGGAACTCATACACTATGATGTGAAGGTAAAGAGAACCAATGATAATTTTTCCTTAAAGATTATGGTGAAAATTGTTGTTTTCAATGTAGTTTTTGCTTATACACCCCAAGCAGAGTTAGAAGAACATCTTAAACGTCAATTCTAGGAAGAACTACATGAGATGATTCAACAAATCTCCCTTAAAAGAGAAATTTATTTTAGGTGAAGACTTTAATGACTATATAGAGACAACCTCGGATGAGTATTCTTGTGCCTAAGTGGGTTTTGGGTGTGGAAATAGGAATAACAATGGAATTACTTTGTTAAATTTTTTGGTAGCATTTGATTTGGTGATAGTCGGCTCATTCTTAACAAAAAAAAAAAAGGAGCATCTGGTAACTTCTAGTAATAGAACTATGAAGACTTATATGGACTACTTCCTTATGAGGCGAAGCAATCAACCAAGTTTTAAGGATTGCAAGGTGATACTTAACACATACTTATCAACTCAGCATATACTACTAGTTATAAATCTTATAATTAAGGGTTAGAGGATGAAGAAAAGTTTTCAGAGGTGCACTAGAGTTAAATGGTAGAATCTAAAAGGAGATACTGTGAAACAATTTAATAATAGAATAATATATGAAGAAGCATAAAACTAGAAGGAGATATTAACTAGACGTGGGAGGGAGAAGCATCTCTTTTGAGGAATGCAACTAAGGAGATCTTGGAATGCAATTTTGGAGATCTTGGAAATTTCTAAAAGACCTAAGGGTAGTAGTAAGGAGTTTTAATAGTGAAATGAAATCGCCCAAAATAAGGTGACGATCAAGAAGGATGCTTATAAAACTCAATTAGATAGTTATATGGATGAAGAAACGGTAGCCAATATAGTAAGTTACAAGCTGAAGCAAAAAAATATAGTCTTAGATGTCAAAAGTAGATCATACGAGAACTTATATCAACGAGTGCAAATTAAGGATAGAGTAAAAGATATTTTTTAAGTTAGAAAAAACTAAGAAACAGAATGTGAGGGACTTCGATAAAGTTTGTTATATAAAAGATTAAGTAGGATGGGTGCTTGTAGATGAAAATGACATCAAGAGGATATTACAAAATTACTTTTATAGGCCTTTTAATGATGAAAAAGATAATATTTCTTTGGGTGATCTTAGCACTTCTAAGTATTATTGTAACTTTACTTTTTACCAGCATATCATAAGAGAAGAAATTAGAGGATCTTTGAGGAATATGAAGAGTGTGAGTGTAGTATGACTCGATAAGATACTCATAGTGGAGTAGAAGAGCTTAAAAGAAGAGGACCTTATTTGGTTAGCCAAACTTTTTAATATGATCCTCAAGTCTACCAAAATGTCATATGAGAGAAGACTTAGCACACAAATCCCTCTCTACAAGAGCAAAGGAGACATTCAAAGTTGTTAACAACTATATAAGCACTAAACTACTCGGTTACATTATGAAGTTATAGGAAAGAGTGATTGAGAAGAGAATGAGAAATGGTACACCAATATCACAAATCCAATTATATTTCATGTCAGGAAGATCCATGACAGAAGTCATACACTTCCTTAAATGATTAATAGAATATTATAAGGATAGATAGAGGGACATGCATACGGTTTGCATTAATTTAGAGAAAACTTATAATAAGGTACTTAAGAATGTCATGTGGAGCTGTCTAAAAGCTAAGAAAGTTCCCTTTGAATATACAGGTTATTAGAGATATATATAAAAGTGGTAAGATTAGAGTAAGATTGATAGGAGGAGATACAACAAATTTTTCTATTGATACTAGGCTACACCAAGGATCCTCGTTAAGCCCCTCCCTATTTGCAGTAGTTATAAATGAGTTTACCAAGAATATCTAAGGAGATGTGTTTTTGTGTATATTATTTACTGATGACATTGTTTTAGTAGATGAAATAAAAGAAGGTGTGTTAATAACAAGCTAAAACTTTGGAGAGATATGTTAGAGACAAAAGGCTTTGAAGTGAGCAAGATTAAAATTAACTACTTAGAGTATAACTTTTCGAGTCGTATGGTTGCATTTGATGTAGAGGTCAAGATTGGTACTGAAGTACCTTAGATTTATTATTCAAAGTAGTCGCAAGATAGAAGATGACATATTTCACTATATAAAATTAGAGTTGCTAAAATGGAGAAGCATCTCAAGGGTTTTATTTAACAAAAAGATACTACTCAAGCTAGAAGGTAAATTCTACCGTTTAGCTATTAGTTCAGTCATGCTCTATTAGGCAGAGTATTGATCTATCAAACAAGCATATAGTCATAAATTAATGATAACGGAGGTAAGAATGCTCCATTAGATGTGCAACTTTACAAAAGAAGAGATAAAATCATGAATGAAGTGGTAACATTAATAGAAAAATTAGAGAGACAAGGTTTAAGTTATTCAAACATATTATGAGGAGATATCCTGATGTCCTAGTGAGAAAATGTTAGAAGATTGTACTTAGAGACTATAAGAGAAGAAAATAAAGGTATAAGAAAAATTGAGAGAGGTGATCAAGAATAACATGACCCTATTTTATCAAAGACTTAGCCCTTAATATGAAACTTTAGCAAATTATGATATAGATAGAGGACCTACATAAAAAGTTCTTTCTCTTTTTATAAGTTTTTAAACATTTTCCTTTGATTTTCATTTTTTTAGTTAGCTTAAACACTTTTATTTGTATCACTTGTTCCTTAGTTAATATATTTATTTATTTAATATTTTTAATTGCTTATTTATTTTATTTATTTATTGTTTGTTTATTTATTTATTTACTTACTTTTATATTATTCTAACTTTGACTTTGACTCTGACTTTGATTTTGATTTATTTTATTTATTCAACTATATGTTTATGTATTTATCCATTATTTTATTTCAACTGTTTTTATTTTGTCAAATAAAATAGAGAAGTATCTCAAGGGTTTTATTTAACAAAAGGATATTACTCGAACTAGAAGGTAAATTCTACCATTTAGCTATTAGTTCAGTCGTGCTCTATTAGGTAGAGTACTAATCCATCAAATAAGCACATAGTTATAAGTTAATGATAACAGAGATAAGAATGCTCTATTGGACGTGCAACTTTACAAAAGAAGAGATAAAATAATGAATGAAGTTATAAGAGGCATGTTGGGGGGTGGCTAACATAGATAGAAAAATAAGAGAGATAAAGTTTAAGTGGTTCAAACATATTATGAGGAGACATGCTGATGCCCTAGTGAGAAAATGTTAGAAGATTGTACTTAATGACTATAAAAGAAGAAGATGAAAATCTAAGAAAAAACTGAGAGAGGTTATCAAGAATAATATGACCTTATTTTACCAAAGATCCTATTTTACCAAAGACTTGGCCCTTAATAAGAAACTTTAGCAAACTATGATATACATAGATGACCTACATAAAGGGGTCTTTCTCTTTTTACAAGTTTTTGAACATTTTCCTTTAATTCTTATTTTTTCAATTAGCTTAAACACTTTTATTTGTATCACTTATCCCTTCGCTATTCTATTTATTTATTTAATATTTTTAATTGCTTATTTATTTTATTTATTGTTTGTTTGTTTATTTATTAACTTACTTTTATATTATTCTAACATTGACTATAAATTTGATTTTGATTTATTCTATTTATTCAACTATATGTTTATGTATTTATCTATTATTTTATTTCAATTGTTTTTAAACTACTTTTTTTCTTGTAAGTCTATCATAAACACTCACTTTATTAACTAAGAGTAAGGTTGTGTAGTTATGAACCTCCTCATATTCTATATATCAACGAGATTCCTAGTGAAACATTATTAATGTTGTTGTTGTGTTGTATTTCTATAAATTAATGTACATGGTAGAAACGTGAAGATTTCTACTATGAAGATTTAAATGGATTTAAGTGTAAGTTTTTAGAGTTAAATTTAAAATAATTTCTAACAAAAGAGATGAACAAGTTATCGAGTTATACGAGATTAGCATATTATAAACCTTAGTCTTATAATAAACTTGAATGGTTAAACATTGTTATTAGATAATAATTCCTCACGATTCTAATCAAATTGATTTAAGTTCGAAGTGTAATTGATAAAAATGGTGCGAAAAAAATTTTATTATTATCATAGCAAAACTTTAACTTTCAAATTGACATAATTAGTACTTTTAGTTAATACTTAAAAAATAGGTTAATTAATTTTAAAACCTTATTTAAGACTATTAGATTTTAAAACCTCAATCAAATTAGATTGAATTTATTACTAATTCGATATGATCTAATCTTTCGTGATGTTAATTAAGTCTACTTCGAACTCAGATCGTTTAAAATGATGTTATTTAAAAAAATAACTGTTAATTTAATTTCCATCGAAAATATGATCAATTTAAACATTATTTATTAATTTTGACTTAATTAATTTGGCTCTTTTGTCCACCCTACTCTAAACTTATTATATATAAAAAAAAGTCAATTTTTTAATTATAACCTAATTTGACCCTTATCATTTAAAAAATTCAAATTTAATTTTTGCGTGGGAAATTTAATATAATTAAACTTCTGTTAATTAAATGCCACTAATGTAAGACTTTTTTATAATTATAAAATATTAAGCAAAAAAACATACCACTTAGATTAAAAAATAACTTTGTTAAAATTTTTATTTATTAAAACATATTTTCAAAATGATTCATTAAGAATCCATTTAACATTCTGAGAACGTTAAATTTAAATTTAAACACTATAAACATTAAGATTTTTATAATTCTTGATAAACACTTTAAATTTTAAATTATTCTTTTGGCCCATATTAAAAAAATATAAGTATAGCCTTAACAATAGTCAGTCATTTAGTAGCTAGTACTCTTAATATCAAATTCTGACTCCTATTCATGCACTACACGTCCGTGAAGATTACGTTGAACTTCCTTACTTTTGTTTGATCCACGAAATAACAGAAAACCTTGCGTTACAAGCAACCTCAAAACTTGTAACCCTTCAAATCTTATGTACCCTTTAGCTCGTAAAGAAGACAAGCAGACAAGAACCGGTAATTTCGGTTAGGATACAACCGTCATACACCAAAGTCAAAGAGATCTATGGTCGGAAGCAACATGGTAAGAACTGAAGACACAAGTCATTAGAAAACTATCCGCTTTGAAGTCACCAAAACCTTTAACAAAATGTCATCTATCTAGTTTGGTTCGATAATGGATTATTTCAGAAAAGAAAAACATGTCAGGTTGAATAAACAGCTCTAGAAAATTTTCAACTAAAAGGTTGACGAAGCTACAAGATGTTGCTGGTCTTTTGCCAATGAGAATCCAAAGATTAGACTCAAAAGGTGCAGAAACAAGAAAATTGATATGTACACTGCTTGTACATAAGACAATCAATCATCAACCACGCATTAAGTCGATGTCGACGTGAGCATTACGCATGTCGACCGATTGCGAACCCGGCCACACACCAACTGATGATGTTGGAGTGAGATTCTGGGTTGGTGGAACACTGCTTTGAGTTACTGAGTTTTCGACAGCTGGACGGTCAGGTTCTCGGGGACCTTCTGATCCTTCCCCTCTCTTGCTCTTTGGTTTTGAGCCACCCCATAGGAAACTTCCAACTATTACCTAAGATTCAGACATCAACAGATAAATGTATATATCGCTAAAGTTTTTACATTCATCTGAACTCTATCATGGCACAAGAAAATGCATCGATTATTGGGAAGAATAATCATATATTAGCAGCTTGCATTTGATAGTCCCATCTTTAATGTTTGCAATTAACGATGCAGTCTTACTGAGGATTACCTGCACAGGGCTTGCTGCAATAAGCACTCCACCAACTCCCCCTCCAATAACACGGCCGTCAGGACTTGCAAGGGAGACACTCAACCCTCCAGTTCGATTGCGGGAGCTGCCACTTCCAGTAAGCAAATAAGAGCCTGACAAACATAAAATCTCGAAGCGTCCCTGCAAAACACCAAATAGTCCCTAACTTTTTTCCTGACTTCATCACGGAACAGTGAAGTAACAGATAATCAGAACATAAAGAAACGAAGCTTAACCCATGAAAGTAAAGAAAATCCAAAAATCTTGGTGGGAGTTGTGAGATTTGGGATGGCAATTTTTGGCCCATGGGCCAGAGCCAAGTCTAGGTCTAGGCCTAGTCAAGCTCGAGGTCCAATTATTTTAAGCAAAACATCATTTTTCGGCTTCGGGTAAGCTTAGGTCTGAGCAACCCAAACCCTGATCTAATTAAAAATATAAATTATTCTATATTTTATTTTTTTTATTTATTTTAAAAAACTTGACAGGACTGGCCCATGGCCGTCCCTACGTGAGATTATTGGTTAACTATTTAAGAAGGTGGTTGACTTCAGAAAAAGCAAATATACATTGTATTCCGAAGGGCCTGCATGCCTCCCTGTTTTACGAATATGGGGAGCAATACAAAGTATGCACGATTTCAACCTAGAGTGGGTCCAAAAGGGCAAAATGGGAGAGAAACAAACAGAGAAGATTGTCGGGCATTCATGGCATAGATATCTTTAAAGATAAGGACGAAGATTAAAGAACTTCCTCAAGTCCCCTAGCATACAAGGAATTCTCTAATCAAATAACAAAGTGGACTCTTTTGAAGACTAACCCAGTTGGTAGAAGTACATGAGAATGAAACAAGTTGCCAAACCTCATATGTGACAGTGCCTCCCGATGTTGATGGCTGCCGGAGAGTAACAGTAGAGACTGCACCGTTTGCTGACAGGATGCATATAGCCCTTGGCCCCTGCTGTGAGAATGACATTATTTTGGTCGCGATATCCTACAGGAGAAGTTACCAATACTTAATACTAAGGTGTACAAAAGTATGTTAAGATGCATTTGTTCAACCTAATATCCTAGCATTTGTTCTTTCTAAATCTTTTCAATTAGCACTCATATGTGATGTATCATCATACTAGACAAATCTACAAGACAGATACATCGTAATAAACAAATTAGCACCAATCCTACATCTATCCAATATAGCAGAATTACAAATCCATAAAACTAACACGTAAGAAGAAAACACAGCATACTTCTCCAACAGCAATGGTGATGATGTGAGGGGTAAAACCAATTCCAGCTGAACCAGAGAGCCATTCACCTAGCAAGACCGTTAAAATTTTATCACTCGAATACCAAACAGTTCAAATTCAGAAATCGGCAAGTATCAGTTAGTGAATAGAAGTATAATAGATACAACTGTAGTTCCTAAAACACAGAGGTCCTTTATTCCAAGTATTGGTGTATGACATAGATGTCCAAGGGAATTAAAAATGGCACAACTTCTAATTGGAGCTTCAGTAAGACAATATGAAATGGTGAACTAAACAATTTATCTCCTCATTGAACTTAAATAATCATTTGTATGCCCAATTCAGTCCAAAAAATCTCCCTAGAAGGGTTTACTACACTAGCCCAAGAAGAAGAAGGAACTTAAAATCATATGCCCAAAAGAAGATTTTGTGGCCTGAAAAGGATTAGAGTCCAAGTTGTTGATATACTATTGCTTGACGATACTGTAATCTATATAAAACACACCAAATCTTAACAATTTCCCAATATGGACGTCCTTCATGTTCCAAATAACACATCTTGTATATACCTTGGGATGTCTTTGGTTGGAATGGATTCAGGAGTTTCCTAATCATGACATTTTCAGCTTAAAATACGTAAAGATTACGTACTACAAAAGATCCAAATCTAACTGAAAATGTGTGTATTACCAAGGTTTCTTGATTCATCAAAGCTATACAAGGTTTAATCTTTTACAATCCCACCTAAAACGAGACAAAGAAGATAACTTTTACCAGATTTCTTACCGAGAGAACTTAGTTGTTGTTTCCTCCCACTCCCCGGAGGCCGGCCTCGGCCACGCTTCTGGGTCGGTGTGATTGTACCAGGATGAGTAGACAATGAAGGTGACAATGCCAATGAAACACTCCCATCTGGTCCGTATTTTCGAGGCCTTCCACGTTTCCTCTTGACAGGCTCACCGGATGGTAGAACACCCGATGTTGCACCAACGTTAACACCGTGAGACGACATTGCTGTTGAAGGCTCCATTGATACTGTTTGCCCAATTGAGGTTGATCCAATGTTCGGTTGGAAAGGCAAAGTTGCATTAGACAAAAGGTTCATGCTCGACGAGACATTTATGCCGGCCTGTGTCCCTGAACCAGACCCAGCCATGCCCCTCTGCTGCATATAGAACGAAGCAGAACCAGATATCGCCATAGCGTCGCGTGGATCCATGCATTTACTAAAGTTGGAATCTTTTCTTTTTTAACAAGATTTGGAAATTCAGACAAAATCTACCGCACCCCAAAATCTTAGCTTTTGTGGATATATATAACACAGATCCTGAAGATAAGAAAGGGTATGTAAAACCCTAATGAGTAAGTTGACTCTCGAAGACCGACTGTTCTTCAATTCAACCCAAGGTGAGTGTGAAAAGGTGATTCCTTACAAGAACAGTGGATTACAGGTGAAGTAACTTAAAACACAACCGAAAATCTTCAGAAAACTTGGAGGTTTCGCCGGAAAAGAACTAGTGAAATACGAAACTAGATTCGAAAAATAGAGAAAACACAGACAAAATGAAACAAACAGATAATAACCGAATCCCGAGAATGTTGAGCAACCAAGACAAGGTCGAGGAAGAAAGAAAAAAAAAAGAGGAAATGAAAATCAAACTCAAACTCAAACAAAAGACAAAAATGCAAGCTATTTTTACAGCTTACCAAACGAAACCGCAAGAAACAACAAAAAAGGCTTCGTTTTGAAGATAAAGTACTCAAAAACAGGTCCACAATCTCACCAACCCATCACTCCAAAGACCTTAAACAGCAAGCATCTTCCCAAGCCAACAATCCAAATCCTTCAAAACCCAACAACAAAATCAAAAAAAAAAAAAAACCCTCAAGTGTTGGCAACTGAAAGAGGCTCTCAAAACCCAATTCTCGGTTTCTCAAAACCAAATTTCCAAAATGCCAACCCCCCCACTTCACTCCACCTCTCTGCAAAAAGCTCGAAGCTTGGAAGCCAGAAACAGAGAAACCATTCAACTCACGGCATAGAACAGAGTTAAAAATCCAACACTTTGCTGCTGCTGCTGCTGACACACCCTCCCCTCTCTCTCTCCCCTCCCAAACCAGCTAATGACAGCAATTTAAAGGTCAAACATTTTGACCGAGAATTAAAGATGGCAACTGGGAAGTGTACAGAAAGCTGATCGAAACAACAGAGCTCAAAAAGTGTGAACTCATTACTCACAAAAAGCTCATCAACACACAAAAACTCCACACACACTCACACACATACCCAAGAATCCATATGCTAAAACTAAAGCCTCTCTTTTTCCCATTCCTTTTTCATCATTATCCAGCTATAGCATTAGAGATTTTTCTCTTTCTCTAAACCACCAAACTTTATATATCAGAAAAAAAGAAGATATAGATAAAGAGAGGGAACTCCAAAAACACACAAAATAAATAATAATAATATAAATAAATAAATAAAGTGAAGTGGATAATACTGAAAATATCTTACTAACTTATGTTTTCTAGTTATTTAGATAAAATCGTTACTCATATTTAACTCTTATCTTATAATAATTAGTCACATGGCCTTTTTAATATATTTATAAATAACTATCTTAATTTTTAATTTTTGGATTTTGAAAGCGCGTGCACAGACAGCGCGTGACCCTCAAAAAGCGTAAACCTTTATTTTGCATGTGACTTTTCTCTGTTGCCACTAACTCTGACTCTGTGGTACTCATCAATCCCTTCAAAAAATATCTAAACCGGACAAATGATAACGTCACCCCTCCCCGCACCTAAAACCCCGCTCACCCGCACCCCCCGCGTAAATTCCTATATATTTAAATTTCCTACGAATATTTAATTCCCGCTTTTCGAAAAAGTTCTAATTATTTATTTATATTTAAATATTTAAATAACAAGTCAACCGTTTTTTAATCGGGTCAACGTGGTATAAGATTGCACGGGGCTGGGGGGGATTTATTTATTATTATTTTATTTGAACAGAATCTTGGAAATTGAAATTAGGGTTTTTTTATTTCTTGAAAAAACATGATTTTGTGACGAAATTGGGTAATGTCGCAACTGATTAATGAGAAACTGTCAAATTTTGCAGTTTTTTGATGATCTGCAAAAGGGTGTTTTTCACGTGAGTTTCTTCATTTTGATTTTGTGTTAATTCTGAAATTTTGATCTTATCTCTTACAAGTGCAGGAAAGTCTATCCTGTTTGTTGATAAACTGAAGAGGTTGTTAAACAATTATATGTCCAGATTATATACATTAAAAAAAACAACTACTTAATCCTTCCAAATTACAAGAGTTAGGACAACTTAACCCAAAATTAATATGTCAATCAATATTTTTAAATTTGGACCAGATATTAAATTAGTAGGATAAAAAATTTAAGGTAAAGTTAAATAAGTAAGACAAAAGTTTCAATTGATAGTAAAACATTATAAACCCGTGAATATAATTAAAAGTTTTAAAATACAATTAAAAGAAATTATCTATCTAATTTGAAGCTTAATTAAAAAAAACTCTTGAATAGAAATTAATTGATTTATTTTAATTTATGAGAAATTACTACTTTACAAAAATTGATCAATTAATTAATATATTGGTCAATTTTGACAATAAAAATTATTAAAGTAAATTAAACCAAAAAATTAAAAACTAAATCAAAAAATTGAACAGTTGATGTTATTATTGTTGTTGTTATTTAAGATAAGAAACTTAAGATAAAGTTAAACTGATAAAACAAAAAGTTCAATTGATAATAAAATATTATAAACTTGACTAAAATGAATTAAATTAAAGAATTTAAATTATGATTAAAATAAATTATCTATCTGTTAAAGAATTTGAAGTTTAAATAAAAAAATTGTTAAATAGAAATTAATTGATTTATTTTTATTTATGAGAAATTACTATTTTACAAAAATTGAACAATTAATTAATAATCTAGTCAGATTTTGATAATAAAGGTTATTAAAATAAATTGAACCAAAAAGTTAAAAATTAAATTAAAAAATTGAACGGTTCAAAATATTTACAGATGAATCATTAAAATCGTGTTTTGGTTCATAACTAAATTTAAGTCTCAAAATCTAATTTTTATTATATTATTTAATTCATTTGCAAGTAATTTTTACGTATCTTATTATTATTATTATTATTATTATTATTATTGTTATTGATGTTATTGTTGTTGTTGTTATTTAAGATAAGAGATTTAAGATAAAGTTAAAACGGTAAGAAAAAATGTTCAATTGATAGTAGAACATTATTAACCTGACTAAAATGAATAAAATTAAATACTTTTAAATATGATTAAATGAAATTGTCTATATATTAAAGAATTTAAAGTTTAACCGAAAAATGTTAAATATAAATTAATTGATTTAATTTGATTTACAAGAAATTACTAATAAACTGTTCAGTTTTTGACAATAAAATATATTAAGGTAAATTGAACTAAAATGTTAAAAACTAAATCAAAAAATTAAACAGTTTAAAATATTTACGGATAAACTAGCTAAACTAGTTGAGTTTTTTAATCATTAAAATCGAGTTTAGTTCATAACTAAATTTAAGTCTCAAAATCTATTTTTATTCTATTATTTATTTTATTTGCAAGTAATTTTTATATATTATTATTATTGTTGTTGTTGTTATTTATATGGTATATCATAAACAATCTCTCTACTAATCAAGGATAAGACTGTTTACTTTTATGTCGCTCCAAACTCGACATTAAACGAGACTTCTACTTAATTATTGATATTAAAACCATCATTATTTTATTTTAATTTCATAAAATAACATTATTTTAGAAATGATTCGACCTAGGCTGTTGACCGGTCTAATTTGACTCATTTCTAATCTTAATCCAGAGCTCTCTTTCTTAAAATAATTAATTAAAATTTTACTTTTATTCCTTAAATTAGTGTTAAACTTGTTATATTATTGTTGAAAATTAACGTTATAATTACAACTAGAGTAGCGAAAATTTTTAATTAATGAATTATCTTTAAATATCTCGTGATATAAAAAATATATAAAAGTACTTTTATCAAATTATTTTAACAAAAATAACTCAATATCAATAATATAATCTAACAAATTTTTAATTTTATGTTATACACTACATAAATAATGAAAATATGTTTTTTAATCCAATTAGCAATTTGATTATAATTGTGAAAATTAAATCAAAACTTATACAAAAATAAAAATAAGAACATGATACCTAACATTTAAGGATGGCAAGAGGCTTAAAATTACGTCGACTTAATTTAATCAGTTTAAAGTTAATAAATTAAGTTTGATTAAATTAAATTTTAATTCAAATTCAATTATTAAATGCTAATTTTAAAATAATATCATTTTGATTAATTCAAACAATTTTATTTTATACAACTCAAGTTTAAGGATGGTAATGAATTGGGTCAAGTTAGACTTTTCCGATAGTTTCTGCCTTGACATGAGTCAGTTCGAGCCTTATCACCGCCAAGGCATCTAAGTGCCAACCCGATCAAGCTCAAGGTAGTTTGGAGTCCAACTCGACTTGGCTCATCCGTATTTTTATTTTTTTAAAATTAAAATAAAAAACAGCGTAATCATTTATAAAATGACAATATTTTTCTTAGGTTATATTTAGTTGGATGTAATATTTTTAATAGAATAAAATGAAATGAAATTGAATTAAATGGAATGAAAATGAATGTAATGCTAGAAAATTATTGTTAGGGAGATATAGAATAATTTATAATGTAATACAGTGAAATATTGTTTGAAATAAAAGTTTATAATATAAAATAGCGAAAAGTTATTTATTATTTTATATTTCATCATAAACTCTACAAATTGGAAGTTTTTCATTTTTACTGCTTATAATAAAATGAAATGTGACATAAAACTTTCTCTTTGATCTCATTTTATTATGAACTCTCGTATCAAAGAAATAATATTACATTATATTATATTTTATTAATAAATCTTCAACCAAACATAACTTGTCAATCTAAACTTGGATAGCTTTAGCTTGTATCTAATTGACACCTGATTAAGTTTTAATGAAATCACTCTTGTCGATTGTGTTATTTTAACTCTGTTCCAATCCATCTCATCCACACATTTATGTGAGACTCACATAAATATATGAATAAAATAAAATAAATTAATACATAGTTGGAATAGAATAACTAACATATATGATCATGTCCCGACTAATTTAGGCATGACTTCTTGATCTCCAAAATCGGACCTAAATGTCATCCCTAAGTAAAGGTCAATCAACTAATCAAGTTAGCGATAACCCTACCCGAACCAACTTTTTGTCACCTCAATAAGCACTCTTCATTCTTCTAAAGTTTGCTAGTCGGTGGATAGTGATTCCGACCTAACAAAAGCAATGGGGTCCACCAAATCGATTGTCAAATATGCATTAAAACGTGACCTGAAAGTGTTTTACTTTACCCAAGACTCAATTGCTACTATTCCCTTGGCTGCCAAACTGATTACAACTCATTTTAAGGTTGAAGAATTTTTATATTTTATAAAAGTTTAAATAGATTTTAATATTTTAATATTATTAAAACGATATTTAAATATAATACCTAATTATTAGATATAATGGTAAAAATTTATTACGCTTTGTATAAAATATTTAAGTGAATTAATATTTACAATAATTATTTTTAATATTACATTAACGTATATTAAATCTAAAGTGATATTAAATAAATTAAATTAACAATTCCAAAATTAGAAAATAATTAAAATTTAATTTCATTTAATTTAATCCATTACTATTATCATTTTAAAAACCTTAAAATATAATGTATTACTATAGATAAGATAATTATTTATTTAAACTTTATAAAAAATTAAATTGTCCAACTATAATATCAAATAGGTTAAATTGAAATTTTAAATACTAAAAATTATCTTAATTTTTTATTATCATTATAAAAAATTTAAAGTGTAATATAATATTATAAATAATGATAATTATTTATTTAAAGTTTAATAGGTTAAATTGATAATTTAAATAAAATAAACGTACCTAACACATAAAACTTCCCATTTTGCAGAGATCTAAGGAAGGTTGTGATGTACGCAACCTTCTTTTTGAATTTTTACAATTGTTTTCATAATTTAAACTCGTGACTTTATGATCATAAAGGAGTAACCTTAACAGCCGCCATATCTAATACACAAGGTTTTCTACTTTGTGGAATTTGCGAATAAGGACGACTCGTGGGCTAACCCGACTTATCATATATATATATATATATATATATATATATATAACGTCTAAAATTATGTTATTTTTGAAATTACGATAGGGTCATGGGTCGACCAGCACTCAAACCGACCTCAGTTTGGCTAACCATTTTTGACTTACGCTCCCGCCAACCTGGCCTAAAATTCACATCTCTATTTGGAAGGATCATAATGTACGTAACTTTTTTTTGTACTTTTATAAAGAATTTGTTTTCGTAATTTGAACGTGTGAGTTAAATTTAAATTGATAACTTATATACTAAAAAAATAAAAATTAGCTTAAAATTTATTATGATCTAAAAAAAATTAATGTGTAATATAATATTATAAATAACGATAATTATTTATTTAAAAATGAAGAAAATATTAAATTATTAGAGGGTGTTGTATTAAACACTCTTTTCAGATGTAATTTATCAATTAAAGAGCTAAATGATTGAGATTACTCATACACTTAAATTAGAATACACTCTTAGGTCTGTCACACTGCCCCTTTCAAGTGATAATGAAAGCTCGTAACAATAGCTTGGCAACAAATCTCTTTTCTTTTTTCTCTGAACCTAACCTTAAAAATCGATCCAACAGCTCTGGATTGCATAATTACCTAAGCTCAATGCCGTTTTGCTTCGCTCTCAAATGTTACCATCAACTATTTAAATTATACACTTTCTCGAAGAAAATGTAAAATATTTTTCAGAAATGAAAAAAAAACATGACTCTCTTATATTTAAAAGTTTTAAAATACCAATAATTTTATAGTTTTTTAAATATTTTTTACATTTATATTGGGAATAACAAATAAAATATTAATAATTTTTTACATTTAAATATTAATAACATAACCTTAAAAACAAAATAAAATTAAAAACATAATATTTTCTTATAATTTAATAAATCTTAAAAATTTAATTGTTAAAATTATAAGACTTGTAATTTTTAATTTTTAATAAAAT
>JANZLD010000004.1:4387137-4397244 GCA_026413575.1 Erythroxylum carthagenense
TTTGCGCAAAAATGACATCGTTTTGGCATTTCAGCTGGTCAACTCAGGCAGCCCCTGGCCGGCCTGCCATCCCTGCCAATGAGTCAACCAGAAAGGCAATAAATACACTATAACTGAAGAAATAAACAGCTTACCCCCTTTCTATCAGAAGGACGAGGAGCCAACTCCTTCTTGGTCACTATATGCCCTCTGTTTAGACCAACGAAAAGGCCTGTGTTGGGCTGCTTGGGAGCCATCACCTGCAAACACAAACATCCCACAAAATGAGACTTGGAAACTAAAGCAAATGATTAACACGAATATCAAACTTATATGGATTGGTACGATCAGTCAGGATTTAGACATTAGTGAATGTTTCATTGTATGGATTCCTTCTCCTATAAGCTATCTCCAACAAAGCGCAACATAGAAGAAGTAAAGTCCTATGTCTCCAGATTATAACAGAGAATTCAATCTCAAACGCACAAAACCCCAATTATCTAGATCTACCAACAAATTAGAAGAAAGTACAACGAAATTCAAATGAAATCAGAAAAGTGCGAGAAATCAGAAAGCTTATAGTTAGGGTTTCCAAATTACCGCTGCGCTGTCCTTCGTAGTTCGGTGGCTGCGACTGGAAGAACCTTCCAGTCACATCTTAAACTTATAGCATAGCAAGTTCTCGGGTCGGGTTTCTCCTGTCGGTAATTCCGTTAAACGACGTCGTTAGTCGCTACATTGACACTTGAAACTGCGCCGCATTGGAAATAGGAAACCTTCATGAGCTATTGTACAAAGTTTGAGGAGAATCTAATCATCATTGAATGGAATTTGGAAGTAGATTCTCTGGAAGCCAACAAGAATTTCAACAAATGGGTTTGACTAAGAGGTAGGTACCCTATCATTATACGAAGGTTCTTCCATACTCTTTCATTTTTGTTTTGGATTTAATCTCGGTTTTGCTTTGCTAATTCTCCATTTTCTCCTTAGTTGCTATAAAGAACTTTGCTTTTGATTCTTTTTCTGTTTTTGGCACCTACAAATTACCCAGGAATTGCCAAAATAAAAACTCTGTCTCCTTGTTGGGTATCTGTTGGTATTTTGGTTTTTTCTAGTGCTTATCTTTTAGAGTTCTTTTATGGGTTTGGTTTATGTTGGATTGGTAATTTGTCCTTGTGTAGCAACCCAATAGTTAAAGTTGTGAACTTTGCGGATTTATGCTTCGTGGGTGTCCTTCAGTTTTGGATTTTGAAGGTTTGTGTCTGGTGTTTGTGATTACAACCTCGTTTTCAATTGTGAAAGTTCTTCTCTTTTAGTTCGCTATATAGGACAGTTTGAAGCTAGCGTCAACAAGCTTCGAACTGCCATATATGCGCCCTCTTTCGCTTCGTAAGTATCGTTGAGAAACTTCTTCCTGTCGTTGAATGGTTTATATTCTGATAGCTTACAAGAAAAGTTCATTCTTTCTCGTGAAGTTCTGGTACATCCTAGATCCCAAAATCAAATGCTTCGCAGAATATAGAGATATAACGTTGCTACCAACGTTAGTTCTGGCTTGATCGTTACCGTCCTCCGCCGTTTATAGGCTTATGCTTCTATCTTTCTTTTAATCTGTCCCTCTCTGCCTTTTATTATTTGAAGAATGTTCTGTTGACATGTTGTTTATCACGCTTCGATCATAGACCTCTATGTCGTCCATCTGTGGCCTTCCAATCCTTGAATGTGTGTATTGTCTGGCCTGTGCTCGATGGGTATGGAAAAGGTGCCTATACACTGCAGGGCATGAGAGTGAAAACTGGGGCCTGGCAACTGCTGAAGAGTTTGAACATGTTCCTCGCCTGTGTCACTTAATCCTAGCCATATACGAAGATGATCTTCAAAACCCCATTTGGGCACCCCCAGGTGGTTATGATATTAACCCAGATTGGATAATTTTAAGGAAAACCCATGAAGAAACTGAGGGGAGATCAACTCCTTATTTGATTTACCTAGATCACAACAATGCTGACATAGTATTGGCTGTTAGGGGGCTTAATTTGGCAAGGGAGAGCGACTATGCAGTTTTACTTGACAACAAACTAGGGCAGACAAAGTTTTGTGGTGGTTATGTGCACAATGGATTATTGAAGGCAGCAAAGTGGGTTTTTGACAGAGAGTGCGATGTTTTGAGCGATTTAGTTGCAAAGAATCCAGAATATAGATTGACATTTGTCGGGCATTCTTTAGGGGCAGGGATGGTATCATTGATGGTGATATATGCAATTCAGAATCTGAACAGACTGGGAAATATTGAAAGGAAGAGGATTAGATGTTTTGCAATGGCTCCTGCTAGGTGCATGTCACTGAACTTGGCTGTGAGATACGCTGATGTTATCAATTCTGTTGTACTCCAGGTAGGATTGTAGCATCCTAATCTGTAGGACATTTGTATAGCCAGCGTTGCTTTTTTAATTCTCAAGTGTCCTGCCATTACATTTCGTCAAAATGGAACCTATTAAAGTGCAATTCGAATGAACAGATGCGCCAAAATTTTGGACAGCCTCCAGAAGATGATGATAATAGTGGTGAATGGCCTTAGTGGCTGTTGTTACAGCAATATTTTACGTGTCACATGATTGTCCTATGTTTGAAACACTATTAGTAATTCTTGATGATAATTATGTGTTTAGAAACCTTAAATCTATCCGTAGCTCCTGAAAGATAGGGAATAACATTGTCATACTTGTGTATTGAGCCATCGAATCATTTCAGTCTTGTTTTCCAGGTGATATGCTGTTGTTTAGGCTTCATGCTAATGTTCAGGGGACTACTAGAATACTAAGTTGTCATGAATATATCTCCATCGGCTGTGATCTAATAAGTGTAATGAAACAGGATGATTTCTTACCACGCTCAACGACTGCCTTGGAGGACATTTTCAAGTCACTTGTATGGTAAGGGGTTCTATGTCTGAGTAACCTTCCTATTTACTATTTCCAGCTCACTTGCATATCAGTCGGGTACTTTTTTGTAGAAACTTTACAATTATGATACAGATATTCCAGATGTTTTCCTTGTTATCATCCATATTAATCAACAAATCAGTATTATGCATATCGGCAACACTCTAAAGTAGATTTTCCTTATTCTTCAAATAGTTTGCCATGTCTCCTATGTTTCACTTGCTTAAAGGACACATGTACTCTGGAGGATAAGATGCTCAAAGACCCAAGACGGCTATATGCACCTGGCCGATTATACCATATCGTTGAGAGAAAGCCACTAAGGTAGGTCAAGCAGAAATGCAGTATCTGTACAATCTTGTTGATCATTTCCTGTCTGTTAAATGAACAGTTTTTATGAGCCGAATGCTATATCTGTCATAAAATAACTCCAGTCCTGGCTGCAGGATTGGAAGACTTCCCCCGGTTGTGAGGACAGCAGTGCCTGTGGATGGCAGGTTTGAGCATATAGTTCTGTCGTGTAATGCAACTGCTGATCATGCTTTAATCTGGATAGAGAGGGAATCTCAAAGGGCTCTTGATGTAAGTTACTGATTACTGTCTTGCTAAGCAAGTAGCTGAGTTTGTGTAGCTCCATACAAATGTATGATTGATGTGTATTTATATATCAACTGTAATCTTTGTAAATTTCCCAGAAGACATTTAAGTTTGTATTTATGGAAGATCACAAATTACCGCTTTTTTTTCCAGCAATATTGAGATCTTGTTTCTTGTTTAGTTGATGCTGAAGAAAGATCAGATCGTGGGGATTCCGATAATGCAGCGGATGGAGCGACAAGAATCTCTTGCACGAGAACAGACTAACGAATACGAAGCAGCTCTTCAAAGGGCGATTGCTTTGGACATCCCACAAGGTTATTCATCATCTCCATATGGAACCTTTCTTGATGCACAGGATGGAGATTCCTTTGCTAGCTCGAGTGAAGAAAGTTCATTACTGTCGTTTAAGAGAATGAGGGGCCGGTGGGACAACTTTGTAGAGCGTCTTTTTGATGTTGATGAATCAGGCCGAATGGTCTTCAAGAAGTCTCAAGTAGATATTTCAGAATGTAATTAACCTGTAAATATATCATTCTTTAATGATCAATTAGATTACCATTTTTGTTTGTTATACAAATCAGAAGCAGCTTGTACACACATTAATCCTGTGAGATATGCTGCGTTAAACTCTGAAAAAGACTTGGAGAAGAAAAGAGACAGACAGTTCATCCAATAATGGCTAATAATTTCAAATTCCTGATTGTACACTGATCAAATTAGAGATTTGATCACTTCAACAATCTTTTCTAAGTTAACAAATGAGCATAAGAGGAGCTTGATTCTGGGAACCTAACTGCATTGTATTGGTGATTTCATTTACAGATACTGATACATTAGCCTAATTAAATTGAACACAATTTCTTGATTTGCAACACAAGAAACCCAGCTCTTTTTTGGGGGTACTCTATACTGCATTCTTGTAACCCTCTACACCTGAATATCAAGAACTCTTTCCCCTGCAAACGAGAATGTAAGATATCAGTGAAAAGTACCCAGAGAATGAGATATGGTGGAAATTTTGATTAAAATTAGTCTTAGAAGCTTCCCCCAAATTCACTCTAGCAGTCACAAATTGCAGAACCCGCTGCAATCTCAAATAAGCATTGAATACTATTATTTTATTATAGTAAATATATGGGATCTATTTAAGCGATTCTGCATAGAGCAGAGCAGCTGAAAAACAAGTGGCCTATGCATGGTAGAGAAATGAATTGTCCCTTTCATCCTTTTAGGTTAGTCGATCAAAGCAAAATACTGAACCTAGATAAGTGGGGATAGATCTATAGCATTTGGAGGAAATCAAGAAATTTTTGCGAACAACAATAATGCACAAAGCAATTGCTTTACCGTGCAATCTCTTGACAAAATGCTCGAATTCCATGAAGTTTTGTCTCTCCATCAGAAGTGAACTAAGCCTAAGGTAGGTAAAAGAAAAGAAGTGCCTTCTATCTGGATCATTCAAGGGCTTAGCCTTATCCAGAATCTTATTATAAGTGAGCCTGTCATGACTCGGAAGAGCATTTTCACTAGCAATTGGTAGGTCGACGTCCCATGCAGCATTCAGCACCTGAAATTTTGATAAAACAGTGGAAGAGGCATCACTTTCTGAACTTAATGAATTTGTAAACTACGTACTATAGAGTTTCCTAGCAGAGAAGTGATCAAGCTTTTAGAAAGATCTTTGCTTCCACAACTTGCCTGACTTAATGGAAATAGCTAGTTTTCTTACCTGCCATGCTAATGCCTCTGGATCTGCTAGCTCTTCCTCTATCTCCACTTGCTGGGTATAAGGAAAACAGAAATTCAACACAGCTCCACGCTTCTTAAGCATTCCTGCAATTGCAGCATAGCCATCGCGATTGCTTGGATTATAGAACCCAGCAGTTAATTCAGCAGCATGTCCAGCTGTCTTGTACCACCAGTGAATACCTGATAGCTGCTCGGCAATTAAAATGTGGCAAACAGACTGAATCAAGCTGAAAAACAGTTATACAACTAAAAGATTTCATTGTCTAAAATTCTTCAAAGGTGCTTAATCCTCCTTTTGAAATCATTTGTCTTAACTTCATTGAGGAAAAGATAATCAAATTAAAGTCAGACTTGAAGTCTGACAGAAAAGAAATGGGTCTTAATTTCAATTTCCTTTACATTTTAAGCAATTTAGCTGAAATAAGAAGGAACAGTTTCTGGTAATAAATCATACCTTTGCAGCTATACAGGTACCTTCAAAAGCCAACTTTGCCAACGAAAGTACCTGATCCCCATGATCAATTAAAACTTGTGAGTACCAACTAAGGAAGAACCTGCCGTAGTAGCCATCATAATCTCCTCCATCACAGAAGAAACCAGTTTCATGTGGATGGGAGTTATAAGAACCCGCATTATCTGGTCCCCTTGCCCAAAAGGGACGTCCTCTTGCTTCTGCTTTCTTCCTCAGGCTTTTCAGAAGATACTTATCACAACACTGCAAGTGATAATTTAAAACAAATAGCAACTGTTGAAAACAACTTGAGGAGATAAAATTCAAGGACCACATTCAAGAAAGAAGGACAGACAGCACTTTACAAAATGGCCCAAATCCCACTATTATTCAATTATGAGTCAAAATTGTTGGAAACTCTGGCATCGAACTTCCCTCCCTTAAATTAGTTTGATAAGAAAACCTTCAGAACCAAAAGTTTGAATATCTGCAAGTTAAAATTTGCTGAGGCCAAAATCCATGAAAGGACAATTACCTGAAATTCACCAATGCCAGGATATCTCCAACCATGCTTTACAGGACATGATGGGTATCTCAGCTCGCCACAAGGGCCAAGCCCTATTTCAATCATCGAAATAACACCATCATCAAATAATTCACCAAACTCTACCCGGAAGCTTCTCATGTAGTCAAAATATACCTGCATGAGTACATCAAAGGTAAAATACAGAATCACCCTTTTGGAACCATTGGCAAACAATTCCCATATATGTGAACGCAACAACATAGAAAGTGAAAGTACCATTGCAGCCAGGAACACAATTTATATCCAATTTCAGATCCCTATACTATCAGCTATTGAAAAAACAAAGCAACTTCCAATATGAATGCTCAAGGGAACAGTTTATCTATGTGGTACTGCATTATCCTTTAATGGAGTAAAGAAAATTAGCAACTCCAGATTAAAAAAAGCATAACTGCAAGAAGTTGGCAAACCACAGATTTCGACTTCTCCGATGCCTGATTGGTATAACAGCGAGCAATACCTCAAGAGCAGTCCGTCCTCTTAATACTCGTTCTTTGTCAATTCCCCATGAGAGGCATTCAGGATTGCGTCTGCCTTCCCTATCAGTAAAATATATGTCTGGATTACTTCGTCCTATTTCTGAAACCCAATGTGGCAGTGGAATACATGCGTCATCACCAACATTGCCACCACATTCATGAAATGACATTACAACCTGAAGCATTCATGAGACATGGCCCATCAAATTCAGAGAGAAATTAAGAATATTCAGAGTAGACCAAAGGCCTTTGTTGTCTTGCTCCTTTTTTATTTTTTATCTAAAGCTCTAATTCCAGCCACAAGAATGTTTATTTTGGAAAATGAAATCATAAGAGACATGTAGCAAGCCAGGCGACAATGCATAAGGGTACTCATCCACACACGTACCATATCCTCTGGTTTTAATAAGAGACTCCTAAGAAGGGATATTACAGCTATATTATAACAAGGGAGAAATCATGCTGTCAGTGCAGTGGAACAAATTCCATCTAAAACTCACTTGTAACTTTAGCTTAAGCTCATGAACCATCTGAAAGAGCCGTTTGTAACCAATCCAGTTATACTCCCGAGGAGCATGTGCCTCTACAATTCCCCACCAGCAGTCAACCATAACACCATCTACATTAGCAGACTTCAATACCCTTAGTTGCTTTAATAAACCATCTGGATCAACCAACTCACCCTTCATATTGATGATTCCCAACTGCATAGATAAGATACAGCATGATATGATTTTTTAAATTACTTACAAGACCTCAGGTTGACAGTTTGGCTGACAGTGCTAAGCATTAATAAATAACAATGAAACTAGGTGACATATTTTGTCTCCATAAATAAATTTAATTATCAACATACATCAAAGCGAGATCAGTAAAAAGACTTGTAACTTAAGTGGAAAAACTCACTCACTGGTAGCATGACATAAACTGGTATGTATGAGGTGCCGGTAAAATCACGCTCTGGTAGCTTTGGATTAACGTCAACAACCTACATAACCAAATGAAGCCAAAAAACTCTCAAATTTTAATTTGGAGGTTTTTAGGATGTGAAATATGACATCAATAATGAGCTGGTGCTTCTTGCTGGATCAAAGAATTGTCACATATGGATTACACTTGTGATAAAACTAATCAAAGGCTAGTTTAATATCGTGTAAAGAACCAGTAGGAGTTCATCTTTCACAGACGCAAACAATCAAATGGGAGTTCATCAATATTGAACTTTAGGTGATCTGCTATCAGCACCTAAGAGAGGTAATGCAGCATATTTTAATTCTATATGGTTTCTTACCAGCTTGTCACTGATTATATCAACAGAGCCCTCAACCACAGGATGACCCTCCAATTGTTCTCCTGCATCTCCAATCATTGCTGGAGTTTGAGAATGACTGTTTGTGGAAAGATCATAAGTTGGAGTTGGTATAAAAACACCTTTCATGCGGCACGAATTGTAGTCAAGCGAGGTTCGAAAACCTGGAGAAACTCCCCTGAGGGATGCTGGTGGAGTCTGTTGCTGTTGTTGGGATGATGAAGTTACCCCAGCTGAAGTACCAACCGCAGGCCTTGACCCCTGCAACATGATGATTTTTCGTAGATTTATCGGAGCCATAGATCAACGAACACAAAATTAGTTATCCAATAATATGCTTAATAATCAATACAGATTTCTTTTCACTAACCTGGGAGAAATACATAAATAAAAGCAAAAAGAAAGAATGGCTCTGGACTTGCAAGATAAGTACCTGAGATCTAGAAGGAAAGGTAGTTCCATCAGGAAGAACAACCCAACCAGCTTCCCTGGCCAAAGCAGCAATTACATCATTAATATCAGCTCTAACCCTCAGGTTATAGTTGCCATGTCTTCTTAACCCTGCCAAGATCCTTGCAGTGATTGCCCTTCGATGCCGCTCTCTTAACTTAGTTCTCTCCTTTTCTTCAAGTGGTCTAGACCTCCGACCTCCTCCTCCTCCACTCCCTCCTGGAGTACTAACATGCTCTTGAATCTGACTCTGATGTTCAAACTGATTCTCACTATTGTTGGTTACTATCAATCCATCAGCACCTACCATTACTCGAGCTCCCAAATTCTTATCTCCGCTTTGTTCATCTCCATCATCTTCCTCTTTAACATCCATGTCCATTTCTTCATCATCCTCCTCTTCACTAGTTCCTATAAACTTTTGTACATCTGTCGCCATGCTATCTCTTTGTCAAAACTCAAAACCCGTTCATTGTTTGATATTGTATCAGAAAAGCAATTATTCCTACTCAAGGAAGCATATAAATGAAACAGGAATGCTTTCCAAGCAATGCAGCAACATGACAAAATATTCTCCGCCCCAGTAGTTCCAGAACGCCCTAGAAATAATTGAAACTTCAAATTAATCTCATGGAGGTATTACACCAATATAGAAACAAAAGCCAGAGGTGTCAAAGAAAGAGGAATAAAGTTTAGCTCATTTTTGAAACTCCTGTACAGGAATCAACTATCCGTGAGTCAAGAAGATAAATCTTCATTGAGAAAAATGTTTAAAGTGAAAACGTCTGTTTTTCACATTTCAATTCGGTTTTTCAGTAAAAATACAGAAACACATCACCTATTCTTTCCTTATCTCCCTTTACCTTTCTCGGAAACAAGAACCATAGCCCAAAAACTAGAAGAAAATTTACCAGCATTCTTTCCCAGAAAGGACACTCCACTTTTCACTCAAACACCAAACACTTTTGTAACAAAATCCCCAAAATTACCTTTTTAGATGAACTCGCTAAAAATTCAAAAACCAACCTTTGATTAACACAAAAAACTGCTCTCTATCTTAGCTCACAGACGTCAAATCCCGTCAAAGAGGAAATTCATTTCTCCTCTCTCTAAGCCCTAACAACTCTCGATCAAAAACAAAACGTAAATTTCCGGCGACGGAGCTTCTCCACCATCGAAGCACGGACAGTCGCCTGAGGACCACACCAGAGAATATGCGCACGAAAAGACGGAAGAAGTTTGGAATTTACCGGTGAGCAAATGGCGGGGCCGGCGAGAGAGAGAGGCGCGCGTGCGAGGGGTGTGGTTCGCGTGCGAGGCTTAGGGTTTCGCGCGTGTGAGGAAGGTCGAGCGTGTGTGTGTGTGTGAATTCTCAGGATTGGCACGAACGAGGCGTGTGTTAGTATGTGCGCGTAAGGGTCCCAGACACGTGCTGCACGTGGTCTGGAGTATGATTGAGTAGACCGGACACGAGATATGAGCGATGTGTCCTCACAAAAGTCCAAGGATACGGTGTCGCGTGACCATAGATTTCGGCTAAGATGACATAAAATGTTTTGGAG
>JANZLD010000004.1:4412847-4432790 GCA_026413575.1 Erythroxylum carthagenense
ACGTGACTGCCACATTTTATGCTACATATAAATTTTATTATTTAATAAATTAAAAACATTATAAATTCTAAAATAATTATGAAAGATTGTATAATTATTTTAGGGCTTTAATATGTTTAATTTATTACAACAACAACAATCCAGTTAAAGTTTTATTTACATGCAAGGTTTGAGAAGATCTAATAATATGCAATCTTACTTTTAACTAGTAGAGAATCAATACGTAAATTTATTAAATAATAAAGTTCATGCTAAGAAAATACTAATTAACAATGGAAAATTCTGACAAACTAAGCATTCGAGTCATGCAACCGACAGTTGACGCCTCAGTTCCAATCAAAGGAGAACATCTAGCTTTTTAACAATGGTTTGTTCTGTTTCAGTGCAACAATGGTGGAGTGTGAAGCTTCTGAGCAGCATGTTTCTGTTAAGTCTTTGTTCATTAAAAAAGAAAAACTTCGTGGGATGACACGAAGACCCTAATCCTACCATTCCAATCTGTTCAACTTTGCTTGGCAAAGAAAGCTTTTAATATTCAGTACCTTTCGCTTCGTAATCTCATGGGCAAGAAGACTTTGCTCATTGAATTGTATGGGCAAGTAGATATCTCTCTCAGTTTCTCTTTTTCCATCCAAAAAGTCACTCCATGCATTAAATAAATGTTTGACCTGAAACGAGCGGCTGGGTCAGGAAAAACATCAAACGCTTGATCTGCAAAAACATGCGATGCACGTCGACCTTCGCAGCTCACGACTCGTCCACTCTTTAAGCTGACAAGTTAAAAATCATCTGTTGTGATTCAGACAAACTACCGACCAAACTAACCGTTTGCAGCTTTTTCTAAAGCTCTGGTGACACGAGAAAACGGTGACATTAATGTCTGAACAAAAGCTTTGAGTGGCCTAAGATTAGAGTATGATGATCCTCTTTGTCGTTTGCTTCTCTCTCTCTCAGTGCCAGTGGTCCTGCTCGTACGACTTTGAGAAGTATAAGACAAGGATGAAAGATGAGTGTTCATAACTTCATATGTAATTTACATTATTTTTATTTTTATTTTTAAAATTAAAATTTGTAAAATTTAGTTTTTATAAATTTGTGTTATTCTTTTTTTAAACAATAATAAATTATAAGTGATACCGATACTATTTTTAATTTTTAATTTTTAATTTTTAATTTTTAATTTTTTAAAATTTCTCCCTTATATTTTTATTAAAAATAATAATAAAATACAAGTGAACTAATTTCAGAAAAATCTCTTAACCTATTAAATTAAAAAAACACTTTTTAGTTTTTAATTTTTCAAAAATCCCTTTTTCTTAAACTTTTCTTAAAAGATAACGGTGAAAATATTGTTAATATGAACATCAAATATGGACGAATCAAATACAATTTATATAACAATTCAACTCAGTTCTTAAACTTGAATTAAATTAAATTTTACTCAAACTAATAATTAATTATAATTATATTAAATTATTAATTTAAGTCGAATTTAAGTAAATAAGATCGTGCTAAAGAACTGAGTTAACTTATTATATTAATAATATTTGATTAATTCATGTCTTATATTTAGACTCCTATATTTTTTGTTATTTTTTAATTGACGTATAAGAAAAGAGTTTTTTATAACGAAAATTAATTTTATAAAAAATTGAAAATTAAAAAGAGTTTTTAAAAGAATTATAAGAAGTTTTTTAAAAAATTTAAAACTATATGAAAAGTCTATAGTTGGAAAAATCATTAATTATTCCTGATTCACATGCAACTCGTAATCAAACACACTACAATTCGAGATAAGACTCTCTGTATCTATAATTTTATATCAATCCTGTTTTAAATAATCTCATCCACACATTTTCTCAGTCTCACATGTTTATGTGAATAAAGTCATATGAAACAAAGTTAGTACAAAGTCAGGGCAGAGGATTTGATCCCTACAATTCATTCCCACGAATCGTTACTTTTTGGTAATGTCGGATTCTACAATTACTGCCGTTGATTTTGGACTTGCAACTGTTGCTAATCATTGACTAAACCGTGATTAAAGAACAATGTTAGACTCTTCTCATTTGTCCTGCACCAGCATCACCAAGTTCATGGCTCCGGTCGTTGGTATGATATTCTTTTTTAAGTAATTAGATCGGACGGTCATATCAGACCAATCATGTGTTTACAAATCAATGAATCATCATAGTTCTTAATCAGAAGTCAAAATTCTAACTAAAGAGTTGTGGTTCCAGTCCAGCACTTCATGGTGGGTGGTTGGTTGGTTTCCATTAAAATGATTCCTTAGAACTTACTGTCATTCTCGTTCTCACGTACACCTTCTTATATAATATAAGCCTACAAGGCCATGACCACCACGTCCAAGTAAGATCAAAGATACTTCCTTTTTCAGTTTTTGAAGAAGAAGCTTCCTCTGTTTTGCAGCCATAGTGAAACTATTAGGAGATTCTCATCTGGGTCTTCCCTTTTTTTTCCTACTTGTTACCAAAAACTTCTCAATCAAAGGATTGGTACTTTTCTTTTGGATCTTTTGTGAATTTTGGTGCCATTTCATTTAAAGAAAGTCTTCATCTTTGGTCCTAAAAGGTTACAGAAGTGAGAAAAAAGGATTGGAGGGAGCTGCTTCAAATTACAAATCAGGTTATTAGCAGCTAATGTTGTGATTCAAACCTGTTCGATGAAAGGTGAGTTAAAGAAATGCTAGACCGTTGCTTTATCTCTTTAACCGTTACCTTAAAATTTTTTGAAACTTTTGTTCGTTTCTGTTCCTAAAAGAACTTATTGAAGACTTCGCTTTAATTTATAAACCTTGCAGCGACTTTCAGTGAATAATTTGTTTTTGTCTGATAACAACAATGACTTGTGATCAACCCCTTTTGCTTTTTGTTGCAATGACGATGAACAGTTCTCTTTTATTTTCTTTCTTTTCTTGATTGTTTTTCCTTTTTCTTTCGCCTGTAAATTCTGGCATTGGAGCCAGTTCCCGGGTCTAAGTGTCAGATTCGTGTATTCCTAGATTCCTACTACTCTTCTTTGCTCTTTTTAAGGATCAGGAAGTTATAAAATACAGAGCACTCTTACCAAATTTGCCAACTTTCATCATTATGTTTCAGATGCTAAGCCAGCAGGACTTTAGTTGTAAGCCTCAAATGGATAATTCTTCAAGTTTTGGCGAAAGTTCCGATCTGGGTTATCAGCTGTCAACTTCTTCTCTGGATCAAAATGATCAATCAGCAACAGAAACTCCAGGTTACTCAACAATGAGTGGTGACTCCTTTCTGTTTCGCCGGACTTTTTCAGTGTCTTCAGGCTTCTCTGATGACCCCAGCTATTCAAGTGAACCTTCCCCTTCTCACTGGGGGCTATCTGAACTCCGTGTCGGAAACCAGGTCGTTCTTCCAAGAGTAGGAATGAAACAGATTGATCATAAGCTTGAGGATCAAGAGTTTATGGATTCAGGTAAAGTTGTGAATTCTTCATGATGTGTTTGATGAAGACTAGAAGTTGTGATGTGGTATATATTTATTGATAATATGAACTTGACAGATCTTGAGATGATGAAGGAGAGGTTCGCAAAGCTTTTGCTTGGAGAAGACATGTCAGGAAGTGGCAAAGGTGTCTGCACAGCTGTTACAATCTCTAACGCCATTACCAATCTTTATGGTATACATAATAAACTCATCACTAAGATGCTAAAGAATGCTTTTCTTCTCCATTGTTATAGCTTCTTTACCCTCTTCTTTCACTCTGTTTCTTTCTGTAGCGACCATTTTTGGACAAAATTTAAGGTTAGAGCCTTTGAAACCTGAGAAGAAGGCAATGTGGAGGAGAGAAATGAATTGTCTTCTGTCAGTATGCGATTACATAGTAGAATTTATTCCCAAGTCACAAAATTTAAAAGATGGGACAGCTCTAGAGGTAAATGTTTATGATAAATATGCAAAGATTTCAAATTGCCTGCAATTTTTTTTCTTTCTTGGGTTCTAACGAGATTGATTGGTCTTTTAGACAATGGAAGGCAGACCAAGATCTGATATTTACATCAACCTTCCTGCATTAAGAAAGCTTGACTCTATGCTCATTGTAAGAGGACCTTTATTATCTTAAGAACACAGCACCTCTCTTTTCACTTTCAAGATTAAAGCTCCTCATTATACGATGAATTGCTTTTGCAGGAAATACTTGACAGTTTCCATGATAGGGAGTTTTGGTATGCAGAACAAGGGAGCATGTCATCAAATTCAACTCGTTCAGGTTCATTCCGCAGAGTTGTAATTCAGAGGAAAGAGGAAAAATGGTGGGTTCCAGTTCCTTGTGTTCCCCCAGGGGGCCTCTCTGAGAAGTCAAGGAAACACCTGAGACACAAACGAGTCTGTGCTAGACAGATTCACAAAGCAGCAATGGCCATCAACGGCAGTATACTTTCTGAGATGGAGATTCCAGACACGTATATGACATCTCTTCCAAAGGTTAGGCCTCTTTACTGACAACTTCTATCTAAACTTATCAAATTTCCAAGTCCATTCAGGAGTGAAGAACAGCTTCCTGTTTATTGGTAAGTGACAAGTGCAACAGTTTCTAATGATTTTGAATTTTATGTTGTGCAATTCAGAGTGGCAAATCGAGCCTTGGAGATACAATCTACCGTTACATGTGTACAACGGACAAGTTCTCTCCAGACCACCTACTGAACTGTCTGAACATAGTTTCAGAACATGACGCGCTTGAGCTTGCAGACCGAGTTGAAGCTTCAATGTACACATGGAAACGTAAAGCTTGCATCAGTCAGTCCAAACCTTCATGGTACCTCGTGAAGGACTTCGTGTCTGACATAGATCGACCTGACAAAAATCATGCTCTAGCAGAAAGAGCAGAAAGCTTGTTGTTTTGCTTGAAGCAGAGATTTCCTGGACTTTCACAAACATCCTTGGACATATGCAAGATTCAATACAACAGGGTTAGTTTCAGGTCTCATCAATTCATTCTTCTGAGTACTATTTCTCTAAAAATCGGAACTAAATTTTGGAAATCATTATACGCAGGATGTGGGGCAAGCAGTTTTGGAGAGCTATTCAAGAGTACTAGAAGGCTTAGCCTTCAACATTGTTGCCTGGATCGAAGATGTTCTCTTTGTAGATAGATCAGTGAAAGATCAAGAACTATGAAGGAGATACCTTATTACTTGGAAACACTAAGCCACAAGACAGGTCTAGGTAATGTAGTGTACTTGACTGGAATCGTTAAATCAAAAATTAGCTTAGCTTCTTCTTCAGCCTAAGTTATTAACCTTCAACGCACCAATAAGAACTTGTATCGCTCATCCTCCTAAACATGGTATATGGATGATTTTTCATAAGCCCCTTTTGTTAGAAGCTCAAATACCGACTCTTGCCACTTTCTGAGTTGTATGGTAGGTCCAAGATCCTCTATTTGGAACTTTTTTATCAGCATCACACACTCCATATATCAACTATATTGCTTCTTTATTTCATGATTTTGATGAGCATGCATGTTTTATGCAAATTGGACCATATCAAGAAAATAGGTATTAACCATAGTCCAAGTAAGTCAAATACAGTTCTCCAGAAAACACTGGTTTTGATTACGTGAACAGGGGAATTATTCAGTAAGTATAAAATCCATATCTTTCTTGATCATCTTCTCAACTTCAAATCAGACCAGCAAAACATAGGGCAAAATCCCATTTCGAGATCGGTTGTTGCTGGAAATCTTTCGATTACATCCCGATAACTCCAGTCCAGAGCTCAAAAAATATTACACAAGACACTGAGCTAAAATATGTTTCAAGGACAGCTCTGAAAAGAAATATTCACAACAGATACAGAGGTACCATTTCTTTTCATGCATAACTGTGGGTGTAACATCAGCAGCTTTAACTTGGCGAGCAGAAACAACAATAATACATCTTCACTATGGGGTGGATAAAGAAATAAAAACTGTCCTTACAAAACTAATAAAATTTATGAACATAGTTTGAGCCCATATCGATCTATATAAATCAAAAGAACAATACAATTACAGAAGGGACGTTGATAATACACATCAACTGTTCCGGCACCACTTCATCCACGTATCCATGGAGTATGGCGAGGAAGGAGGTGATAAGAAAGCATAAATACCAAAGGAGTTCTGATCACTGGTAAGTCAACATGAACGAGTTAATATTATACTACAAAACAAAGGGATTCAAGGTATTGGTGTTCAGTTTCAGCCTTTCATAAAGGTCCAGCAAAGTCGTATTAAATAACCTGCCTAACCAAGTTTCAACCTCAACATTTCAAAAACATCCACGCTTGCTTCTTGCATAGAAGAATATGTGCTCTGAGCCCAAATGGCAACAAAAAAGCTTCTTATTTCATAGCTTTCTAAATTAAAATGTTCTGATAAATGAGAAAATAAAATAGTCCAAGTAAGAGAGAGTATTCAATTTGATCACCACAAGTAGGCACTTACAAAGAAGTCCCCCTGCAGATGCACACATGCAGATGAGAAGATACAATGATTCATTGATTCACATGAAACAGCTACAAATCATTCTCAAGATATTATACCCTGCTCAATTGGTAAGTAGAATAATTATCATCTATATGTACAACAAGTCTCCGAACTGCACCTTGAGTTAACAGTCCAGGATGGGAGATGATCAAAAGGTTAGTAGTTGCAAAGGACTGTAACCTGGTAGGTAGGGTGTGTTGGAAGATGTTCTTCTCAAACTTCAAAAGGACCTGACACCCCACAAAAAAAATTCCCATCCCGACAGCTCCCTTTGCCATCAAAGGAAAGCAAGGCAACGAGCCCTCGTAATCCGCATGACAGTCATTCACGATTTATGAAAAGATTAAAATACCTGTTGAGGGGGCCGCTCCTCTTACCAAATCAAGAATGAGGTCAACTCAAAATCAGCTGTCATCATCCACGGTACCAATGTAGGTGAGATCCGTCCTTCTCACCCTTACAGCCCCTCTGAGCCAGCTGGCAGCTCGAAGATTGGAATGGTCACCACTGGCAATCACAGCTGTGTTGCTTGAAGATGGCCCAGATCCTGCACCATCTTCCAAAAGTGTCCAAGGATCAATTTCCATATCGTTGTCTTGCTGTGGTGGCAAAGGTTTGGACTTCCCTGTTACAGTAGTTGCTGCTTTTGACGTGGAAGAGACAGTATTTTTCTGATGGTTTCCATGGTAAAAGCCAGAAATCATAATGCTTGGTTGAAGTGAAGAAACAGCAGTAGTCGTGACAGATGGGGGTGGGCAAGACACAGAGCACCGAACAGAAGGAAGAAGAATTGGCATAGCAGTTTGGATACGCCATCTAATTGTGCTAGGCAACTGCATGCGTTCTAAGTCATTCTGCATTCAGAAAAGTTTCCATCAGAAGGGTTATGAAGACCAAGTCCACATTGAAACCAGAATAATTTCAGGAAACAAACCTGTAGACTTTCCACTATTTCATGGTTGTGTCCATTAGATTCCTTAGCAGTTTCATTCATAGACTTTGTACCAGGTCTTGACTTCAACCAACTAGGCTGGTTGCTGCATAATAACCCATGAAGGACCAACAGCATTCGATCAAAGAGGCATTCACCAAACAGATCGGCAGATGCAGCTCCCAATGATGATTCCATTTCCTTTTTCCATTTAGAGCTTTGCATGATAAAGAAAGAAAGCTCTGCTTCCTCGTACACAACCCGATTACCAAGGAGACGAAGTATCACAGAAGAAAGCACATGCTTCGTGTTCCGCCCAGATGGCCCCCTATGAGATCAAGTAGGTTAAACATTAGATGATAATACAACTGTCCTTGGTAGCAATTCTATGACAGCACTAAAATTCTTTTATGCACAGCACATTAACAATCATCTGAGTGACAGCCAACCATGACTCAGCATACTAGGAATGTTCGTCAGATAATAAAACAAGGTACTGCATAACTGAGTCTGTGTGTGTATGTGTGTATGCATGCGAATGAGCCAGCATGTGTGTCCATCTGTGAGTGCATGAGTGTGTGATGTAGGGAGATAATGAATGGAATCGACAGGTTGAACATATTGAAGAACATATCAAAACACAAGGTCGCAGATGGTGTCCGGGCATATCAGCTCAACCTTTTTAACTTGAATAACAGTAAGTGGAGGATACACAATAACCTAACATAAATTATTAAATCTGATGGGGATTCAAACAGTGAAAATCTTAGCTAAAAAGGATATTACATAAGCAGCAAACCAAGTATATAATTGACCACCAGTTACAATAAGTGGAAATATCAAACCTACAGTAATCTAGAATCATAAACAACCTGACAAACTAACACATCAATTGCCAAAATATATCAACCAATATATCAATTGCCAAAATATATCAACCAAGGCAGTTAACCTGTGTAAAAACCAAGACGTAAATAGCTAAAAGGAGCTACAAAAATTAAGAGTTTGGTAATTACCCATCCGTGCATATGATAGGAAGTAATCTTAACAACAATTGCAAGCGCAACGACATAGAAGCTCGTAAAGCTGCCGTGGATGGCAAAGTGCTATCTGCAGCTGTGGTTCGTCTAGCCAAACCAGGACTGCCACCTCTCATGCCTTTGCGATTGTTACCTTTATTCACAGGACCTTCCATTCCAGAAGTTGTTCCTGTTTGTTTACTTGCACCACGTGTAACTGCATTTATTTGTTGCTCAATATGGTTCAATTGCTTGATCAACTCACTGGAAAAGGTATTGCGAGAATCATCTGAGCCTTGATCAATGCAGGGAACAACTAATTCAATAAGAGCTCTCTCAGTCATATGCTGCTGAGTGAAATGGAAGCCTTCTGTCTCAAATTGTATGGAAACTTTTTCAGTTCTTTTTGTGTCGAGACCTTCTTCAACAAACTCACCTTCTTCAACAGGCAACATTTCAAACTTCTTTTTGTCACCCCTATTTGCTGCATGATCAAGACCAGAACTGGGCCAACCCCATGGCTTCCAAAACTGAGCTTTGGTTGAAAGACCCTTACTCTCTGCAATGTTAGTCAGCCGTTGTCTTACAGTCTTTCGTCCAAAAAGGACATCAGGGCCTGCTAAGAACCACTTTGCCTGCAATAACATAGAATCATCCAATGACCTCCCAAACAGATGGATCAGCTCTGAGTAAAGAGGTGCAGCATCAGGTCTGACTAATAACCTTGTGAGGATGATCTCAATGAAGTTGTTCTCGTTTTCAGAAGCAACAGTTTTTTCATGACCAGGGAAGGAAGAACGGATTGCATCTGCCAATGATATATCATGGGTCTCAAGTTTTTCAATAAGGGCTTGCTCATTCAAAAGCAGCCTGAGTTCAACCCACTGCCAATGAAACTTTGCAGGCTGTAGTGTGTTCAATAAATTTACAATTTTATCGAGAAGTTTTGTCTCGTTTTCGGCACATTGAACTTTAGATCCACCATGCCCAAAAACCCAACTGCCATCCTCTTGTGTAAGTATGGACTGTGGAATTTTACAATCAATGATAGCACTCAGAAACAATCTTCCACGAAGAGGGACAAAGACCTTTGACTTAAAATTTGAATCCAAACCATTTTTCTCCAATATGGTAGCAAATTCTGCATCCTTGTCATCAGTAGCTATCAGATCATAAAATCCTTTAGTATCTCTCATACACACATCCCGAAAAGGTAAGTGTTTTATTGCATCAACAATTGCCATTGCCAATGATTGATATAATTGATGCACATCATCACGGCTTACAAGGTTTCCAGTAAGAATGAATGGTCTCCAAGTAAGAAATGCAAATATACAATAGGCAGGTGGAAGGACCAAGCTTTGAGGAAGCAGACTCTGCATCCTGGAAAGAGCAACTATGGATGGTTCCCCCAAGAGCTCAACTATTAAACCATCAGATAGAGTTCTGCAATTACCCACAAGCAGTCTAAACCAGTGCACATGAATATCAACTGAATTATCCACCTTGAAAGCCCCAGATGAACGGGCATTACCATTAATGTTGGATTTCATACTCCTAACATATTGAATTACATCCAACCCTTCTTTTAATCTCAATAAAGTCACAATTCTCTCCAGACTAGTAACACCATGGATAATCGCACCAATTACAAGTGCAGATATTGCAGCAGCAATTTTGGTTCCTCTGCCAAGAGCTAATTTTGCAGGATTATTTACAATCTCAGTAGAGATGTTTGCATTAGAATCATGGGATTCAGGTGACAACTGAAATTGACTTCGTGAAGCCTTCATAGGAGCAAAAGCTGCAGCAAGAGTAGTGGAGGCTTCCGTTGCAAGAGCTATCTCAAAAACACGGCTCTGACGCTCTCCAAGAGCCTCCTTAAGCAGACAAAGGCAATTGATATGAATACGTAAAATGCGCCTGGCATAACTCCATGGACTCAAAGCAGAAGGAGAATTCATACTGTTACTGCACGGAGTAAAATCTGGCATTTTTCCTAGGGTTGCTCCTATGCTATTCACTATAGCCGAAACAGAAGAAGACACCAGAGATGGATCACCTTCTTGAGCAGCACCACCAGTCTGCCGCATACAGTCCATCAATCCCATTACGATCTGTTGAGCTGTCTGATATCCATCATCAGACATTTCCAAACCAGAACTCTTTGCTGTACCAGAACCAAAGAGCTTTCTCTCTTTGCCAAATAAAGTGTGAAATGCATCATCAATATGCCTTTGGACTACATCTCTCATGCTCATACCCACTCTGGACAACCGATTGCCACTTATCTTTTGACGGAGAAAATCATCAAGATCTTCAATCCCTGAGGGAACTCCAAGTGGAAACCCCAAGTCTCCATCAATTGATCGTCCAGATTCAAGTTCAGAAATGAGTCTCTTATCACAAGTTAACTTAAAACTCTTCTCCCACTCAAGGATACTAGGCAAATGGCCGTATTTTTTCAGTAGATAACGGGAATAAACCAAGGACGAAGAACCTGAAAGTCTTCCAGAAGAAGAAAGCAATGCTCCAGCACGACGCATTGCAGCTGACAAGACTTCAGGAACAAGATCTGTTGCAATGACTGTATTCTCATACCTGTAGCCACAGACAGAGAAGCAAAATTAGAATTTGATCATTTAATTCCAATAAGCAGCGGACATAAAGTTACTGCTATATAGGCAACAAGTAGGATTTTTTTTTCCCTAGAAATTTTGGAGGACAAATATTTCAGAGTGGAAGACAAAACAAATTGTACTGATGAGCTAGAGCTACAAGGGAAACTTAGAATCCTGCTTTTCAAAGAACATATTAACCACAAAACACTAAAATGTAAGGAAGAAAAGAAGAAAAACAAGGAGATGAAGAATTTGTTCGGCACATACATTCTGGGATTATCACTCAGTGAATCATTCTACAGCAAAAACCTTCTTCTCTAGGAACCAAGTTATGTTTTCTTCCCTCAAGAAGGGACAGAGATTGGAACACAGAAGCATATTATTTTTTAAGGGCATCGCAGAGCTAAAACAGAAACATAAGAAAACAAATCTGCCAAGACATAGAATAAGAATCCAAAAGTCTTCCTCTTAACAAATTCTCATAATCAGTTCTATAGTAAGAGTAACCTTCTAAGTGATGATAGCAAGAATGTCTCTCCAACTTCACAAGCATGATTTTCCACATTCCTTGGTAGCATCATCACATTCCTCCCACTATGAATTGTAGCAGTAGAGTTAAATGGGACTTTTGCCAGTAACCAAATGATTAACTTGGCTGCTGACACTAAATCACCACAAGCATCCACTATGTACAATATAGTAGAGAGCTCATCTTCACCAAGTTTCCACCTTATGGAGCTCCTATCATCAACTGGAACAAAAGGACGACTAAACTGCCCAACTTTCGCAGTAGTCTTTTCAACCTCCTCAATAAGCTGCCTAACAACTCCAATCAACCAAACTGTAATGGCCCTTTTCTTCACAATGCGCAGTTTCTCAAGAGCTTTTCCAACTGAGACAATATCTCCACCATGCTTTGTTTTAATCCCATCTAAGGGTTTGTCCCCTTCTGTTCCACTTCTGTGATGAGGACAGTTTACCTTGTTATCACAAACGTGACTTGTAGAAGCTCCCTGGCTACTCTCAATCCTAGCAGTGGCCAATTGGGCCAAACTCTGAGTTTTATGCACAACCTTTTGCCTACCCTTAGGGACCTGTTTCGATGACTTAAGTGGTGCATCAGCTTTTGAAGAATCTATGGATTTCAGGCCCTTTCTTACCCACCAGCTACCTTCATCATCTGATATTGGAGAATGTCCTTGAAGGAAAGTGCTCCCTTCCTCATTTAACTTCTGTCTTTTTGCCCTCCTACAATCTTCACATCCAGGGCCACCTTCTACTAAATCCACTTTGCTGCATGTTGACTCAGCAGACCTTTTAAGACTCCCTTGAGATTCATCTACTCTTATTTCAGAAGATGTTAAACAGTTTGGAAGTTGCAACAGTAAAGAAATAGAAGCCTTGAGTTCATCAACATCAGGATTGACCTTGACCTTGTTTGAATTCAGGATATTAGAAGATGACTTCCAAATATCGAAGGAAGCTGAGGAAAGATAACCCTTTCCAGAGGTTGATCGATTCTTTTGCTTCTGAGTAGATATATTAGATCTTTGTGAATTTGGAGATTGTTCAAACAGACAACCACGAAGGATAAGGAGGCGTTCATTTGAATAAACATGCATGGCCTCCACAAGTTGTGACCCTTCAACAATCCCTGCCTCTTCAAGAACATCTCGGATTAGGTGCCCAGGAAGTTCTTTCAAGATTTGATAATGTCTTCTCCTTCTGGCAATGTCAGCTACGGGACCACTTGTATCCATTATTCCACTAACTATCAGCTGCCTCACATATGATTGGGGGTAGAAAATTCCAGAACGTATGAGTTCCACAACAAGGAGCTGAAGACGCTTCAAACCTTCTCCTTTGTGCACATCATGTTGATCAATCCAACAAACAATGATGTCATGTAAAGGACCTGGACTTTCAAATATATCACCTAAGCTATGGTTTCTCCTAGGAACCCTACCAAAATGTTTCTGATGGTCAAGACCTTTAGCAATGCAATTAGCCCTATCAGACCTATCATTCTTCCGTCGACACAGGCTTTGCAGATTTCTAAGCTTTAGCTTCAGAACCCGACTTGCAACATAAACCTGACAAAAACTTTTTCGGCCTGTGAACTTGAGATCATAAGGGAAGCTCATTCGGAAATCCCTATAATCACATGTTGCCCACTCACAAAGAAAGAAAACAGAGCAAACAAATGACAAGCTCACAGTCCCTATCCATTTAAGTGATGATCTAAGGCATGGGCTAACCTCTTCAAACCAACCCTCAACCACAGCTCCGTGACAAAAGTTTTCAAAAAGGAGATTATAAGCTCCTCTAATATCTCCTGACAAAAGAGCTTCATCCAAAGCGTGCACAGCTTTGGCCACACTGTGAACTGGATAGCTTGGACTGGCAGCCTTGGTAAGGTTATCAGCACGCTTCTGAATAGACGATACAACCTGATTAAAAGACAAGGACTGGTATTGAGCATCAAGTCCTTTGAATCTAAACCCCCAAGTGGTTTCCACTGAATTATCCCTTGTCTTTCTTGCCTCATCAGATCCCTTCGATACAAAAGCACCATCATTTATTGCATATGAGACCACACTAGATGGTAACGGAAAACAATCCAAAGCAACAAATGAATCTGGTACAGCCAATATCAAATAACGAAGCAACTCAATTAGTGCAGATGTTGTATAGGCCCTTCGAGAATTGTCAACAAGATCTGATCCTCCTGGAGAAGGCTCACGAATGAAACGAATTGCGATGCTAGCCAGGGTCTTCACGTAGGTTTGTGACAGAACTACAGTTTCTAGAACGCCATAAATGATAGGTAAAAGCAACTGGAGAATCTCTAGGAAATCTTTTTCCTGAAAGAGTAGAAGTTACAATGAAAATGATGTTACCGAAATGATTAAAGTTGACATGAATATTAGTGAAAAGGTTTAATTTTCCAGCTGATATAAATAGTTAATACGTAATTGGAAACAGATAGAACACATACCTGTAATTGATTAAGAACCCAATCAATTATTACAGAGGGAAGAAGGAGCCCTTCTGCATAGTGCCAATGCAAGAGCCGAACCACATACCACCACTTGAAATGTAGGGAAGGCTCCTCAGCATCAAGAGCCATTGATGATGGGTCACTCTTTGACAGTATTGATCCAGAATAAACCATGTGAGATGATCTAGCATGCGGAACAGAATGAGAATTATTTCTGGATAAAAACTCATCGAGCAAATACTGCAAGTACTCAACAACATCCTTTGTCCAAAGTTCTGTACGGGACACCTGAGTTTTGTCAAGTGCTCCAGTAGAAATACCAGTAGAACTAGGCCGGACCTGCAAAGACAACCACAATTAAATAGTAGAGTCGAAGCTACTAATTATAACTGAAGGCCAGTTCTAGTAAAAAGAAACTCACCTGATTAAGATAAGTTACTTTTATAAACCAAGTTGCCCTTAGTAATGGAACATTGTTTCTTATAAGAACTTCAAAAAGGGATTTCCTCCTGTAACCATGAGGTACATATTCTGCCAAAGAATGCAATTGCTTGTGTGACTGTGACAAACCCTGGAATAGAAGAAGAGTAAACATTATACACAACTAAACTACGATAAGGTATTCCAGAAAATGGGGGAACAAGCTCACAACCACATTAAAGACACACAACTGAGAAAAAACTTGGCAAGTCAAAGTTGTCGCACGTGGCGAAGTAATTGCATGTAACCTGTCATAACCTATTCACCTCAATATGCAGTTTTCACCACCAGAATTGCTATGAAATAGTAAAAACTATGACTGCAATCATTACCACCTGTTGTCAAATCTTATGAATACCTTATACCCCAAAACTACATAGCATAAATATAAAACTTAAATGCAAGAACATTTTTAAACAGAGATAGAAATGTTAGACAAAATTAAAAAGGTACGATTCATTTCTCACAATTCATAAGATTACGTCATGAAGTGGATATACAAAAAAAAAAACCATCAGATGCTAGCCCTTAAAATGTGCACAGATCTCGTATATATACCTCAATCCATTTTTTCTTTAAATCTTCACTGCATGGTCTTTGATCGGGAAAGACAGCAGGCTTGGTTAGCAACGACCCAGAAAGAGGCACACCATATACTTGACCGGCCTGTCATTGGAGAGTTAAACTACTGACTTGGAAATTTATCACAGTATTGTAAACCTCAGAACATTCAGATTGCAACAAAAAGGTTTTGAAATATGAAGGGTAAAACTTATAGGTGTACAATGATTAACAGGGAATCAGGAAGTTTTACTGCAGAAGAATTCCCCAAAAAGTGCAATGGACAGTCAAACATAAACTGACTACCTTTCGTTTTTGAGCGCGAGAATCATTTATTGCCCTCAAACATTTTCTGATTGCCTGCAACAAGGAACAAAGAACCAATAGCCATTTATTTACAGGCAATTTTCGCATCAAGGTGGCAATCGAAGTAAAAAATAACACCGGAACAAAACAGATATGGAAACCAAGTTACCTCTCTGCATTTTATAATAGCAGGCCTAGAGAAACCTTGAACCTGAGTCTGTAAGATTTCTCTGGATTCCTGATCATTCAGAAAGTAAAATGTGATTAATTACATCAGAAAAGAGCAAGAATCAAGCATATGTTTGTGTCCAAATATACAAAATGAATCACACATAATCGAACATAACCACCCAATAAGAATTGAACATAAATATCAGTTTTGGAATCATTTAAGCAATTAATTTCAAACAATTGGTCAAGGATCATAGCAAGTCCGAAAGTACGAAAGAAACAAAGCCAGCAAAAATCCAACATACTGACAAAGTTGAGAAATACTCAAGTGTTCAGGTCTCCAGTAATAATTATCAAAAACAATCACAATTAAATTGACAAAACAATTGAAATAAAGATTGTAGCAGTTCATAACTGAAAAAAGGCTAGATCATAAGAGAGTAATAAATGTCACAAATGGATGGCCACATGAAGGGTGAGTATACCTCAAGTCCTCCAATTGTCTCCTTGTACCCAGACTGAGCATAATCTCCAGTTAAAGTCTCCTCAGGGCAATTGGGAGTTTGCGGGTGAAAGTCAGGAGGACCAAGTCTGAAGATTGAACAAAAACAATTCACAAGAAGGAAGAGCAATATCGCATGAAGTTGCTATCAATTAAGGACAAAAAATATTGAATCCAGAAAACAAAAATTGCTGTGGATTGACTCAAAATATCCAAGAAAATATCCATTCAATCTAAAACAGTAGATCACATGAAAAGATAGCTAAATCAGAACATACCTAGAATTCAATGGTTCTTTATCACATTTCAACCTATATGGTGTCAATGGAGGTGGCCGCCTGCAGCACAGAAAAAAATGCAATTATAAATAAGATAAACTCATCACAGAACCAACAAAACATTCCAATCTGTAAGAAGAAATCTCATAAATGCACTTAACCATGAAAATGGCCTATTGACTGCAGTACAAAAAGAATATTGAAACCCAAAAGCCTTACAATACATTTCCAGTTTCATTGAGAACTCCAACCTACAATGCTTGAACCTACTGAAAGAAAATAACCTAGAGGACTAGTCTGTTCCTTTCTGAGAATCAACAAGTTACCAAATGCTTCTACGATCACACAAGCATAAAGTGGGCTATATCCAAGACATAGAACGCCACAATGCACAATCATGATTCACAAGTTTAGCTTTCTAAACACCAAATAATAAACATGAAAACATCTTAGAAACCTTAACCCATTAAAATTCCCCAAAATTTTATCGAAATTAGTTTAAGATAAAATAAAAAAGCAACATGATCAGGGTTGAGAAGCTAGAACTTGATACCTGAATTCAGAATTTATGATGAATTAGTACAAGATCAGAAACTAATTTACCGGGAATTTATCGAAAAGGCAGCTGGCAATGAAGTTGAATCAGCCCGAACATTATCTCGTGCTGGTGGCCCACCAATTGCACTATTATTAACTGCACTGGAGGGATGATACCTTTGCTGCATGTCTCCAAGCTATAACCGGCATACTGCTTCCAACATTGAACTTCTATTAGAAGCTGTGAAAACAAAATAACATTCAGTAGCAACTTAATGTTAAGGTAAAGCTAGATCATCAAAGAAGCTACATAATCAAATTAACTAAAAAAAGCAAGGAGATAAACAAATATGATCCCATATTCAGGACTAAATAACGTGGCCATTGAAACATTAGACCTACAAATTATCAACTGGCACATACTTTGACATTAAAAGTCCGTCCTTCTCAAGTAGAAGAACTTTTCCAAATATAAAAAGTTTTATCTTGCATGTCACACAGTCTGTCTGACCTGTCAAACAAAACATAAATGCATAAGACAACATTAGAACATATAAACGAAACTTAGTTGAAACCAAGTATCCATAAACAAAACAGCATAAGAACATAAGCTATAAAGTAAATGCAACAATCAAGATCCTGTATTCTAAACTGCTAAAATAAAGCAAGCATTTCACAAATGTGGTTTTCTTATTGCCCAGTTGAGCATAGCCCACAACCCAAGTAAGCACACTCTCCACATAGCATAGCTTTTTGACTCAAGTAGCGTCACAATTCAATCTCTAAGCTGTAAATATATCAAAAATGCTGCTGCGTACTGATTTCAGCAGAGATACTTGTGGTATAGAACTACTAACAACATCAACTATAAGAACTAAATGTAAAACTAGCTGCTGAGAACAAAGACTGATAAAAAAGCCCAACATTTATGTTGCTCCAGCAAAATTCCCAATGATGATATTGAAGTAAAACACAGGCAAAGCAAGCAACTCTTTGTTTCTCCAAAACAAGTGTGTGATTCGCACCCACAATTTTGACAGTAGAAAAGTAATAATCAACAAAAAAAGAAAGGAAGAAACTATGATCCGTAAAACCCAAGTAAAAAAGTCATCAATCACAGCTGAACAACTAACATGCCTAGTTATCAAAACAGCTAAAAACCTCAAAAGAGCAAAAACCAAGCAACCGCAACGCAATGAGCAAACAGAAGATCAAGAAAACACGCAATCTAATCTTTAAACCCAAGGAAGATTCTATATCGATCTAAACAAGCATTGACAAGCAACAATCACCAAATCTACAGGAAAAGATCTCCACAATTCGCGAAGCAAGAGAAGATTAGGGTTTAGATCCCAAACGAAACCTGGAGATTGAGTAAATAGCAGAAGGGAAAGCTAGGGTTTTGATGGCACTTTCGTAAATGAAGGTCAAACCCCACAATGAAACTGGAAACAAAACCAAAAAATAGGAAAAAAAACTAAATTCGTAACGATTATCAGATTGAAAGAGAGACAAGTGTAGACCTAACCTACCATCAAAGAAATCAGCAATCGAAGAGAGAGAGAGAGAGAGAGGCGTGTGAAGATTGAATGAAGAAAGATTTTTTCTTTTTTTATGTAAATTATATTTTATCTAGAGAGAGAGCGAGCGATGAAAAGGGTCTCTCGGGCCTTTGACTGACTGTTTTGTTTAGCTTTGGGCTCTGTAGTTGATGATGATGACGACGACGATCGATGCTCACCTCCGTTTCCTTCTTTACGTTTGTAATTTCTTTTACGAAACATTAAAAAAAAAGATTTATTTTAAATTTTTATTTTAATTATTAACTAAAATAATATATTTCTATAAAATTTTTAATTGTATAATCATTTTATTGAGTTTAATTTAAAAATATTAAGAAAAATAGTTTTAAAATTTATTAATAAATAAAAGATATTTTTAAAATTTTAAATTTGAATTCATATAATGTTAAATTAAGAAATTTACTAATTTTTTAAATCACGATAAAAATAAAAGAGTAATAAAAAATTATTTACCTCAAAAGGATCTAATAATATAGTAATTAATGGCTTCCAAATTTATAAAAAAAAGGGTAAATATATATTTTAAATTTTTAATTAAAATTAGTAATTTTGTTTATAAGGTAATTAATAATTAAAATATTTTCTCATCATCGTCATCACACCCAGTTTTAAGTCCCGCAATAAAATGAGATCTGTAAATATCTGATAATACGCAACATTACTCTTATATAGTAAAGCAACAGTTATTGGAAAATATTTTTATAATATATAAATTAATTTAAATAATAAAAATATTAAAATTAATTGAACTTAAATTTTAATAAAACGTTAAGGATTCAAATTAAATTTTATTATTTATTATCCTTAAAATTTATATTTAATTATGAAGCTTTTTCACAAAGTAACTTAATTCTTTTAAAAAGTAATATTTAGATTAGGAATAAAATCATAATAATACTATAAACGTATTTATTTTTATGTCAAAATTGGAATTATTACTTTTTCCAATCCTTTGTTTGTACTTTGGTTACTAATGAACGTACCAATAATGAACCAAAAACAAACAGGGATGTGTGAACAAGATCCAATTATGCTGGAGACATAGATTTACGGTTTTAGGACCATCCCCACCTCCTTTGTCGTGGGAGTGTGGGTGCACGTGGACGTGAGAGATAGGGGACAAGCAATACTGGCAATCCGCCGAGCTTTATATACTGTGGCCCGGCTCGCCTGATCGGATAAAAATTAAATTTAATTAAATACTTTTTAAATTCTAAAAAAATAAAAATAACATCGTTTATTTAAAAGTCCTTATCAAGGCACCCCACACCCTAGCTCGATAAAATAGTGAGAAAATAAATCACTGTTTGATCTCACTTTTAATTTTTCAAAAAAATACCCCAATATTCAGTATGTAAGGTAAGCTGCATCCAACCGGTCGTTAGGACAGTCCAAAGTTGTCGCCTTCTCTAGACACAAACACGACACGTC
>JANZLD010000004.1:4484777-4498068 GCA_026413575.1 Erythroxylum carthagenense
AGGAAAGAAATGCATCAGATGCTAGAAGAGTACCTTCGCTTCTGTTATCGAATGGGGGTATTAAGTTTCGTCTATTTACTGCCCATTGATTCCAGAAGGAACTGTTGTGATCGGGTTTTCTTAACTGCTTTCTTGTGCCTTGATACTGTTTTATTGTAGGTGCAAGCTGAAAAACTAGTTATTGAAGCAGAGAGTATTGAGCAGGGGATTTCGGAGCTTGTTTCTCGGTGTGGGATCAAGACGCTTGTTATGGGGGCAGCTAAAGACAAGAGTTATTCAAGGTGTTGAGTGTTTAAAAGTTGTATCAATTGTTGGTTATTACCAGCATTTTTCTTTCTAATGTGGAGTAATTGTGCAACTCTTAACATCTCAGGAACATGAGGGAAATCAAATCTAAGAAAGCGGTGTCTGTCCGTCTTCAAGCGCCTGCTTTTTGTCATATCATGTTTGTTTGTAAGGGGCACCTTATTCACCAAAGGTATGCTTAATATGCCTGTTTTCTGTGTGAATCGTTTTTTATAAAGTCCTGTTATCTGTAATAGTAGGAGTCCGTGAATATTAGGATTTAGAAATTAGAACTACTATTGACAAGAACATTGGTTTGTCTTAATTATAATGGCAAATTGCAATCAGAATACATCCTATTTGGAGTTTGATCTGCTGGAAGTGATCAAATATCTATCTCTTGCCCTTAATTATTTTGTCCAATTTTGCCTAATTTGTTTAGATAAAACCTAGGGTTCTTATCAGGTAACCGGTAAGGGTCTTAATATTTATCAAAATCCTTCCTTACAATACTTTGGGTTGTGAAGAATAATGCATAATCTTTGTATTAAATGTGTGACCACGTGTTTCATTTGGGATATAGTGTAGTATAGCTTCAGTTTCTGAACCTTCATTTTTCTAGAGATGCCAAGTATGTAATATTTACATACTCGATTCAATTATGCTACCAAGTGAATTTATGTCGAACAGGGAAGCTATTTCTGATGGAACTATGGTAGTTGCTGGATCTTCACCATGGCAGGAAAGTCCAAATTCTGAAACTGGAGAATCAAACCCTCGTAGATCGCAGTCTGTTACCCTAAGGCAGCAGAATTATGCAAGACTGACAAATCCAGCTCAAGATTTATTCCGCAGGGTAAAATCAGATAGTTCTCATGGCCATGAGGGTACAGAAAGAACTTCTAGATCTTCAAATGATGTTGCAGGGTTGTTAACTCCACAGTTCAAGTCAGATGCAGGAGACAGTTCTGATGAATCTAATACGTTATCGAGAACCAGCACTACCAAGGGGAGGTCTGCTTTATCAACTTGCTTATCTAGTGGAATGGTCAATGTTCGTTACCTTCAATCTGGGGGAAGTGAATGTGAGATTGGGTTAGAGTTGAACCATCCTGTGTCCATAGTGGATCTTCATAACTCATCTCCTCCCAGCGTACTGGTAATCCCAAAATCTATCACACTAGGAAGTTTGGATAAAGATTCATTAATGGATAAATATTCTTTATTAAAATTTGAAATACATGAAATTGCTACCTTCTGCAAGCATCTAAATAGTTGCGCACTAGCAGGACAGGAGTTTGGAGGAGCCTCTTTATGATCAATTTGAAAAATCGATGGCAGATGCTGCAAATTCAAAGCGAGAAGCATTTGAAGAAGCAGTCAGGTGGGCAAAAGCTGAAAAAAATGCCATCGAGGCCATACGCAAGGTATATTTTGTGTCATGAAGCATATATGTTTGACTTCTCAGTAATAAAAGGTGATTGTTTTCATGAACATGATAAATTGTTTCATCTACGTTTGAAAATATGGACTGCAAGGGAAGTATGTCATACAAATTGCACTGAAAGCAAAGCTGTTCATGATTATTGGTAAGGTAACGCGAATTGACCACATGATACCTGGACTATTTATTCCACTTAGTTGCTTTGTCATTGCCCATCAGTCTCTAGTGAAAAAGCTATCCCTTAAGCATGTACTTTATGATCCTCTAATTAGCAAGGGGCCTAGGTGATCTTTGGGGAGAACATTAGGACTACACGTTCTTATGCACTCTACTCTTTCGCAATCATAGGCAAGAGCATCAGAAAACTTATATGCTGAGGAATTAAAACAAAGAAAAGAAGTTGAGGAGCTGCTGGCAAAAGAAAAGGAAGAATTTCTGAAGATGACTAAAGAACGGGACCAAGTCATGGAAGAACTCCGCATTGCCCTAGATCAGAAATCATTGCTGGAGAGTGAAGTCACACAGTTAGATCAGATGGAGAAAGATCTGGAACAAAAAATTATATCCGCTGTAGACCTTTTGCAAAATTATAAAAAAGAACGAGATGAATTACAGATAGATCGTGACAAGGCCCTAAAAGAAGCTGAGGAACTAAAGAAATGCAGAGCAGAGGCCTCAGGAACTCACATTCCTCAGTATTATTCCGATTTCTCTTTCTTGGAGATTGAGGAAGGAACTAATAAGTTTGATCCATCCCTCAAAATTGGTGAAGGGGGTTACGGTGGCATTTATAGAGGTGTCCTTCGCCACACTGAGGTTGCTATAAAGATGCTCCACCCTCACAGCTTGCAAGGTCCTTCAGAGTTTCAACAAGAGGTAGGATCACAAGAATGTTCAAAAAAACATATCGCTTTTGCTTTTACAATTGCTTGGTCTGCTGTTTATATTTCTTTCCGGAACATAGATAATATATCCCCTAGTTGAATGCCTTTCATATCTTTAATGTGTTGTGAAAGATTGTTCATCACATGATCCTCCTATCCCGTTGGTGAGAGTTACTAAGCCATCTGTAACTTTTGGAAGTCCAGAACCTGTTTCCTAAAATAGTTTTGCCACTTGTTATTCAAATTATCTATATTCTATGCTTTCGACATGAATAACAATAATGATTTGAATCTGACTATGATTATGATCGGTGCATAATATCTGCTGGTTTTATGTTAGGTTGATATTCTGAGCAAGATGCGGCATCCAAATGTTGTCACTCTTATTGGAGCATGTCCTGAAGCTTGGGCTCTTATTTATGAATATCTCCCCAATGGAAGCCTTGAAGACAGACTTAGCTGCAGGGATAATTCTCCCCCTTTATCTTGGCAAACTCGAATACGGATTGCCTCAGAATTATGCTCCGTTCTCATCTTTCTTCACTCTAATAAACCACAGAGCATCGTGCATGGTGATTTAAAACCTGCTAATATCCTGCTTGACTCAAATTTAGTAAGTAAGCTGAGTGATTTTGGGATCTCTCGTCTTCTCTCGCGCAAGGAACCTTTTAGCAACACTACATTATGCTGCAAAACAAACCCCAAGGGTACGTTTGCATACATGGATCCCGAGTTTCTTGCCACTGGAGAGCTTACTCCGATGTCAGATGTTTACTCATTTGGAATCATACTGTTGAGATTGTTAACTGGGAAATCGGCGTTAGGGATCACAAAGGAGGTGCAATACGCACTAGATAAAGGAAACTTGAAAGTATTATTGGACCCTTTAGCAGGAGACTGGCCATTTGTGCTAGCTGAACAGTTGACTCACTTAGCATTGAGGTGTTGCGAGTTGACCAGAAAAAGTAGGCCAGATCTTGCTTCAGAAGTGTGGAGGGTACTTCAGCCAATGAAGGCCTCATGCGGAAGCTCATGGTCTTTCAGGTTTGGTTCAGCAGAGCAGTGCCAACCACCCCCATATTTCATATGCCCCATTTTTCAGGCTAGTTCATCTCTTCCTCTCCATATTTCATTTGTCATATTGACTTTTCAGTGATAGCTTTACCAGGACAATGTCTCAACGTCATTACACTGTGTTTTCAAGTACATCAGTGATTGAAAATCCTGCTTTATTTGCTGTAAACATGCAGGAAGTCATGAGAGATCCACACGTAGCAGCTGATGGTTATACATATGAAGCAGAAGCCCTGAGAGGATGGCTAGACAGCGGTCATGATACCTCACCCATGACCAACATTAAGCTCGAAAGGTGCAATCTTGTACCTAACCATGCACTTCGTTCAGCAATCCAGGAGTGGTTACATCAGCCATAGAACACAATAAAAGTTAATTCTCAACTTCCTTTTGATTCAGCACGTTGTTCAGAATGGTTAAGCCGTGAAGACATGTCAGTACCTTTTACTCCCTTTCCTTTTCTTGTATAATATTACAAAGTCTCCTCTCATTATTCATAATGTTTTATTGTATATATGATAGTTAATGTGTATGGATGCGTGATTAGACCAAGAAATGATACGTTGGTATGTTGAGGGCTCTGTAAAATTTAATTAGAAAGAATAGAATAAAGGTTTGACCAAGATTCCTTATAGTTATGTAAGGAAAAAAGTTTTAAGTAGCTAGTAATTTGATAGTTGCTTGTTATAGAACTGACTTGTAGAGAAAGATGTGTTAAGTGACCGTTTCATTACAACGGGTTAAACTATTGTGTGAGGTCAACTTAATTGGTTTTATATATTTACTAACACACCTCCTCAAGTGAAAACTCCTTTAGGTTTGAAACTTGCACAAGCTCACTCTACCTTATGCTGAATAATAGGTAGGTAACAAAATTTGAACTCATGACTAATTGTTCATAAAGGTTCTGATATCATATTAAATGACCGTTTTACCACAATAACTTAAGCAGTTGTGTGAGGTCAATTTAATTCGTTTTATATATTCACTGACAAGTTAATCCTTGAACCTTTGGAAGAACTGTACTAAAAACATTAGAGGGAGGGACAAGAATCAAAACAAGAACGAGATGGGGTGAGAAGAAAGGAAGTAGAAGAATTTGGTGTTGGGCCTCACTGTAACTTTTCTGGTATCTGCTTTTTGGACCTTGTTCTTCTTAATAAAGTGGGGACATTTTCTTCTGCAGATCTGTGTCACATTTATTGCCTTAGTGGTTGGATTGTTGTGCTTTTTCTCAAGCTTGGAATATTATCCACTAGGACCAGAACTTCTCATTCAACTTGTCCAGAAATTCTCATTCAACTTGACTCGGTCCTGACAATTTCATCCCAATGTTTTGTTAAGTTTGAGTTTAATCTTTCATAATTATATTAAAATAACTTCATTTAATATATTTAAATTTAGATTTAAACAGTTATAACTTATATTTGACTAAATTTCGAGTCAAAATTAAGTTTCTAAAGTGGAAATCGATTCCTAAGTCGGCCCAGTAGCATAAGAACCATGCCAGATGTCAGTGGCTTGGTAAAGGATAACAGACAAACCAAAACACTGTATGCTCCTTCATCGGTATTCATCCACCTGTTGAATGAGTCACCAAAGACAAAAGGCTTCCACCTTTCTTCTGGTCCATCCGTTGCCCTTGGTTCAAGCATAGCCCTCTCTGTTGCTTTCTTCAGGACCAACTCAACAATAATGACATTTGTTCCATATCTTCCGCTTTCATTAGACCTAGGCCTTGTTTGGTACCAGGTAGGACCACAGATTCCTAGGCAAAAATCATTATCATTATTTTATAGCTGTAGAACTTATAATTACTATTCTTTTAATACACTCATTGAATATATTATTAAATTTACATAATAATTTATAAATTATATATTTATTAATATATTAATCCTATGTATTTTGTATTTTAATTTATTAATATCTACCGCTACTTGAACATGAGGGCACTTTTAACTTAATAAATTTTAAGGATGATAAATTAAACAGTGTAATTTTTTAAAAAAATTTAATTTAATAATTAATCTTTTAAATTTTGTATAATCAAAAAGCTTTTTTTAATTAAAGTGACTTATCTATCCAATTCTAAGTTAATGTCTATTTATTTAATACTTTAGTAAAAATAATATTTTACTTAATTTATACAAAATTTAAAAGGTTAATTAATGAATAAAATTTGTTTAAATTTTATATTAAATTAAAATATTTGAAAATTTTAAAACTTTTAAATACGTAATCTCAAAATTTTATTAAATGGATCATTTTCTTAAAAGTAAAATTTAAAGGGTGCTTGGTAATTTGGTACCAGAAGTAACGAATGGGTAAGAAATGAAACAAGAAAATTAGTAATATATTATAAATAAATAAATAATATTTTTATATCTCTTTTGGGCCTTCTAATATAGTAAAAAATTAAAGTTATACTTTTTTATATTTTTTATTATATTAATTATAATTCTTATTGGTGAACTAAGCAGCAAACCCTGCAAAACTGACACATCTAATTCCAAAATAGGTGGAATGGGATTAAATTGAAAGACTGTTTTTGACGGCATCGTCAAACAGTTATATTCCAGGCATATACTCACAAGTGTCAAGTGGGTGCGGGTATGTATAGATTAGGTCTAGTCATATGGATCATCACCGAGCCACTGTCTCGTAGGGTCCACGCACCATCAGCCGATCAAGATCAACGCCTCACGTGTGAGTCCACCATCACCGGGCAGGCATGTGTAACAAAGCTGACCAAACGTTTCATATTACATGTGGGGCGCGCCCCTGGGTTTTTCTATCCATTATGTCGTACGCTTAACCAAGTCTTTATAGTACCCTTCCAGCTTGCAAAAACACGTGTCTCATTTCCATGGGTCCTAATGTTGATAGTCGGACCTTCCGTATTAATTTTTTCGATTTCAGCGTATCAGAATTCGACACGGGTACAGTCTAATCTGGCTTCCGTCACAGCTGATTGCTCTGGGGGGGATAAATTATTTAATATTGCGCCGTCTTACGCGTACGGTCTGTACTTAATATTTATTGACCTGAACAGGCAGTTGCCGGTAACTTTTTATCTTTGACAAGACACTGTCCCACGCGCTTCACGCAAAAAACCGCGTCAATTTGGTACGAAAATTTGAAATTTTCCATATTTAATTTACCCTAAAAGGTCTTGCATTTAGGTATTTATTAATTAAGCGCTAATGTCAAAGATTTTTTTTAACAGAAAAAGCCTAGGCGTTATTCTTTAAATACATACCGAGTAAATTTTTGAAATGACACAATAATTTATAAATTACTCGAATCAAGTATTCTGTACTAAACAAGTCTTATAAAATATACCCGATTGTAAGAGCATAGTCATAAATAGAAAGAATCGAACAAAGAACCTTTTGACCTTTTGACCCTATATTTCTCTACTCTATCAATTCAACTACTCCTTAGAAAGTTCCAATGCGAAGATGCTTGACCTAGTAACTGTTTTTAATTAAAATTTGTTTCTGAAAAATAATTTAATACATTTTGATATTAAATATATTAACAAGTCCAATAAACTAATAAAACTTATCAAATTTTAATACTATGTGATTTCCAAAATTAAATTATTGCTAAAATTAAAATTTTCATAAGAACAATTTTAAATAATTAATCCTATTATCCTATATTTTTAATGCCTTTATAATACATAACATATATTAATAAATTGTTAGGATTTAGTCTAACATAATGTTATTTATTATTATTATTATTTAAATTTATCATATAATTTAGATGGTAAATTTTGAAATAACTAGTAAAATTGCTTTGTAACGATCTAAAATCTATTAATAAGTTGAGAGTTGTTTTTGTTGTTATAACTTATAATGCTATAATTAATAAAATATCGACAATTAGTGATTTTAGTAATTAAAGAATTAATTTGTAGAAAAAGAAAAAATTACTGGTTTTAAATAAAAAATGATTTTTCTCTGCTATTAAAAGAACGAGGTGATTGCTTTTCACGCACCCAAAACGCGTGACCGACCGACCGAAAAACCCCCACTATCACGTGAATGGAAACTCCAAACACGGTTATGGGAAAAAAGTAGAAAAAGCCCAAAACCAGTTCCAACTTAACACTTAACACACGGCGTTTCTTACTTTTCACGTACCACCTCCTCCTCCTCTCCTCCGTCGTATTTTCATCTTCTTCTCTTCCTCCAAATTTCCGGAGCTCTCTTCTCCGAAGACCTAAGAGCTATATAGCGAAGAATTTTAATGGATATACGTACAGCTGTATGTGTAGTTGCTGTTGTTTTGGCTTCCTGTCCGTGGCTTGGCTTCGCTGGAGATATAGTTCACCAGGACGATGTCGCTCCTAGGAGGCCTGGTTGCGACAACAACTTCGTTCTGGTATTCATAATAAGGCGTCACGAAACCCTAGATTTGTTGTTTTTTTTTTTTACTGCTGATTTCTGGACGTTTCCTGATAAATTTTCGCTAATGAAAATGGAAAGGAAAGGAAAGAGAAGTGCCCGCTTGCGTAGTAGTTCCTGATGTTTTGGTGTTATCTTACGGAAAATTTGAAGTTGACTTCACTTGATTGTGTGGATGTCTTTTAATTTTTGTAGTTTTGTCTTTCTCTCACTAAAACTGTGGGGGTAAACTGAAAGCAGTTGAGTTTTTTTGTTGAGAGAAGAACTGTGCAAGTGTATAAGTGTAACTGTCTGTTGATGGAGGCTTATGTGTGTAGTGTTGAGTGGAGGCGACCGTACAGTTAAATTATTGGATGGGAATTGGGAAGAATCGATGAGAATACTTTGATGCTGTTTAGTATTGTTAAATGTTGTTTTGTTCTGGAACGAATCAAAACGGAAATCTGAACCATCTATTTTGTTTTGAATTCCAGACGTTCAGTTGTTTCATTCTGGTGCTACTTTTGCTTGTTCTTTGGCTTAATTATGATAAACTGATATTTCGGAGGTCCGTTTAATGAATTCTTGTTATTTTAGGTGAAAGTGCCTACTTGGGTTGATGATGTTGCAGATATCGAGTATGTTGGAGTCGGTGCTCGCTTTGGGCCTACTTTGGAATCAAAGGAAAAACATGCTAACCGATCTCGACTTGCTCTGGCTGATCCTCCTGATTTTTGTAGCACACCCAAAAACAAGGTTTCAAAATTGGATCCTGATTCTAATGTGTTCCACAATTCTTGACAGTTAGCGTTTTCGATCTGATTTTGATCTGTCAACAACTTTTTGTCTGGTAGTTTACAGCGGGGGAGGTGGTTGTGGTTCACCGAGGTAACTGTAGCTTTGTAACCAAGGCAAATGTTGCTGACGAGGCTGGTGCTTCCGCCATTCTCATAATAAACAACCAGACTGGTAATTATTTGGAGTTACCTTATTATTTCATACATTTTAATGTCCTGATGAGTTCATTAAGTTCATTACGAGTGCTTTACTGGCGATGCTTTTTTGAACTATGATCTTAAGCATCATCTCATTTTATACCTTTTAGTATCTGTTTTCATGAATATGCAAGTAATAACTAGCTTTTCTGTGGGAGTTCCCTGTCTAGTATGCTTTGTATGGTTTCTCCATTACTATTTTCTCCTCCTTTTCATGTGTTCATGGCTGTACTTGTCTGGAACATAAAAAGAAAATCCTCCTTTTATAAGCATGAAAGTATACATGAAGAAAACAATGCATGGTCTGATCGAAGAACTTCTACTATCACCAATTCTCGAAGTTGATTATAGCACAACTTTCTGTTTTGCCTTTTGAAATCCAAACTATTATCTGCAGAACTTTTCAAGATGGTCTGTGAACCAGATGAAACTGATCTGATCATAGGCATCCCAGCTGTCATGCTTCCACAAGATGCTGGTGCAAGCCTGGAAAACCATATAAAGAACAAATCTGTTGGTAAGCATCCCTTGATCTCCTAAAGCATCAGATTTTAGATACAGATTTCCCATCAGTATGGATGCAACTATAGATATCATGTTCTTGGTTTCAGATTTTTGACACCAATCTTCAGTGCATGTGCAGCTCTATTCTCCAAAACGGCCACTGGTTGATGTTGCAGAAGTGTTTTTATGGCTTATGGCTGTTGGCACCATTTTATGTGCGTCATATTGGTCTGCATGGAGTGCTAGAGAGGCGGCTACAGAGCAGGACAAGCTGTTAAAGGTCATCTTGGTTTTGACTATTTTTATTAGGTACAATACTTGGTGAAATAATTTCCTGATCTTTTCAACTGATGCTTAGAATATGTTTTGGTTCCTTTGCAGGATGGTTCTGATGACTACTTGAATATGGAAGGACGTAGTAGCGTCGTGAACATCAACATGACATCTGCTATTCTGTTTGTTGTGATTGCATCATGTTTCTTGGTTATGCTTTACAAACTTATGTCATACTGGTTTATTGAGGTTCTGGTCGTCCTCTTCTGCATTGGTGGGGTGGAGGTATGTCTAACAATATTTCTTAATCGTGCTTTAGATAATATAGGTGGAATTGATGCATTGCCAATATGTGTAAGAAATAGCAGTGATGTTTTAGAGTTTCTGTTATTTAGGGTTTCAAATGTGCCTGTGTTTAAAGAAGGGCGTAAGCTAGCAAATTAAGTATGTTCATTTTGACAATTTTGCTCATGATCAGTTCCATCATATTTGCAGGTCTAGGCTTGTGTCTGATTGCATTATTTAAATTGTTGTTGTATAAGGAATGATAATTGTAGAAATATTTTCATGGTTCCAGGGTTTGCAGACTTGCCTGGTGGCCTTATTATCATGGTATGCAACCTTGATCTCGCATAGGTGAAGCTTAGTAAATTTGTTCTAAGAACTGTTTATTAAACTGCTCTATACTCTATTGTGCAAGAATTACCTGGTTCTTATTTCTCAAGATAAAAAATTTTGAATGGTTGCCCCCTTTTATACTTGTTCTGGAACTGACATCAAACAATGTAGTTTCAGATGGTTCCATCGTGCTGGAGAAACTTATGTTAAAGTTCCATTCTTTGGAGCTGTTCCATATCTGACATTAGGCGTTTCTCCATTCTGCATAGCGTTTGCCGTTGTTTGGGCAGTTTACCGTCGTGTGTCCTTTGCTTGGATAGGTCAAGACATCCTTGTAAGAGATAAATCCTTAATGTTCTCTTTACATGTCACCCTAGTTTCCTTGGCCTTGAACACATTTTTCATGAATTCATCATTTAGCTTCTATTTCAAATTAATGAGGCATCATAATTTAGGAGAGGTGATCCATCTTTCCCACAGCTGATGTTTTACTTAGCTAAGCAAAATGCTCATTCTTGCATCCTTTTTATGGTTTGTGGAGCTAGTCGATGTATCCATTTTATCATGTTTTCTTTGTATATAGTTGCTTGTATAATATGGCATTTTATGTTGCAGCCTGTAATGTGCTGTGTTATATTGTTAAAAAGGAGTTATCTTGTTCCCTGCTTTATTCAAAACTTTGGTGGTAGACATGCTTCTTTGTTTGCAAACTTGCTTTCTGGCTTTACTATATTTTGCCAATGAAGCTTCTCTATATTCACTCTCTCTTGTTTTTCTTTTGTCTGTTGTTCTCAACCAGGGAATTGCTCTGATCATTACCGTTCTGCAGATTGTTCAAGTACCAAATCTCAAGGTGGTTATGCGATTCACATTTATCATTTGGGAGTATGCTTTGCCATTACATGGATATCATCTTATCTACCCTCTTGTGCTATTTGAGATGCCTTACATGAGAAACTTTCCATTCCATGCTTTCTTTGTACTTGGTCATATTGGCGGCTAGTAATCCTAACTAGATCTGACCCTGGAAAGAGACACTGTTGGTAATTTGGTTTCTGATATTCAATACTGTACTTTTAACTTTGTGGCTCTTTCTTGTTTTCTGTTGGTTGCGAAAAGTGAAGACATGATGGAATCAATGTCATACTAAAAGTTATGATATGTACCAAACAATAAGGCCTTTAATGTCGTTAAAATACTTTGAATACTGCTAACTTATTGTTACTTGTTTCTTCGTGACAAAAAATATTGAAATCAGGTTGGAACTGTTCTTCTCAGTTGTGCCTTCTTGTATGACATCTTCTGGGTATTTGTTTCCAAGTGGTGGTTCAAAGAGAGTGTCATGATTGTGGTAAGAATTTCTGTACCTGATATTGGTTCTTGTAACCTAGCATATTGACCTGTAAAGATTCAAAAGATTTTCTCTCCATTAGGTAGCTCGAGGTGACAAGAGTGGTGAAGATGGTATACCTATGCTGTTGAAAATCCCACGGATGTTTGATCCTTGGGGTGGCTATAGTGTTATTGGGTTTGGCGACATAATCTTACCCGGGTTGGTTGTTGCTTTTTCATTAAGGTTAGAATTCAATCCTTGTACTTTCTTTCCCGTTTTATTCGTAATGTCTTTATCTTTCAAAACATTCTACCACCAAGTTAATGTCTTGTTTTTCATGTTAAATCATGGGACATGAAAGGGCAACCTCCAGGTGTTTTGATTTTGACGGAGTTGAAAAATGGAAGAAAATAGAGTTCGATTTTAAAGAAGCATCACAAAGGTTGTGAATTAACCCCCTAAACAGAGAGATTTGATGCTACTAATTCTTCAATCCCGAGACATAACAAATATGGAGATCCTATGAGAGAATTTTTTGATGACCTCAACCTAAAAATCTTCAAAATTCTCATGGTAAAACAAACAACAATAACATGTCAGTAGCTGCTTTATCTCATTGTAAAACAATGAAGATAAAATAGCTAGTGTTCCAGAATTAAAAAACATGAACTTTAGCTCTCCAGGTAGTTGAAATATTGAATCAGGGTTAGCGCTAATCTGGTTTTTCTTGGTTTCTTCAAATAGCAGAGTTGAGGGCAACATGACCGGTAAAAATGCATATCATGGTAGGAAATTGTCCCATCTCATTTAACCAAAGCAATTTAACATCAGTCAAGCATGCATGTAAAAAGCTTTTCCTTTTAATAGAAAAGGAAGTGGACGGATTATGCCAGGCTCCGGTGGTTGAACTGCTTTGACTGACATGTCTTATGCCATCGATACAGATATGATTGGCTGGCTAATAAGAGTCTCCGAACAGGATATTTTCTCTGGGCAATGACTGCTTATGGTTTAGGTAAGCAACATTTGTTGATTCTTTTAACCAGCTATTGTAACAGCATTATAATAGTGCTATATGTATTCACTGCTGAAATAATAGAGAGAAGCCTGCTTGTGCTTTTCAAAAATCCTGAACACAACTGGGTGTTATAAGTTGGTAAAGTTGAATAAAGTATGTGACTTACATTGGCAATGTTTGACCGCTGTCTTATTCTTATATATGTCCGTTTATGGTCATCAAAAGAGAGAAACTTCCGGGAAAAGGGTCCTTAACTGAAATGGAGAAGACGACTTCGGTTCTTAGTTTGATCAATACTACTTGTCAATAAGTTATTTAAAGCTAGTTGTCTAATAAAACTACACAGTGAGGTTAAGTTGGCTTGCTTTGCATTTCAGGTCTTTTGATCACTTATGTGGCTTTAAACATGATGGATGGGCATGGCCAACCAGCATTACTTTACATTGTCCCCTTCACTCTGGGTAAG
>JANZLD010000004.1:4498168-4511977 GCA_026413575.1 Erythroxylum carthagenense
CTTATGTGGCTTTAAACATGATGGATGGGCATGGCCAACCAGCATTACTTTACATTGTCCCCTTCACTCTGGGTAAGGAAGTACTAGTTTTATGGTCATGAAAGTTATTAAAAAATATATATTTATAATATATTATACCTATAGAAATTAAATTCGTGAAAGAACTGACTATACAAAATCTCCCAATTTATGTTGGAAGAGTGTTGGGCATTAAATTCCCAACTTGGGGTCAATATTTAGGTAGTGGTCATACTGATATGGACAAGGAAGGATGCCCAAGACTGCCACCAATATTGATAATGGTCTTATTATTTTTATTCCTTTCCTATTCATTCTCATTAAAACTATATCCTTTAGATATATATAAATCCCAAACCTCCTATAAATGCTTCAAGGTGTTGTCTTGGAAATATTTTTTTAAAGATTTTAGAAAATTTTTTGAGTTTCAAGTGGATTGAATTATTCAATTTGAGATTTTGTCAACTTTGACATTTTATCTTATAAAAGGGTGTTTTTATTAATCCAAAAAAAAGGTGTACAACGTCTATTCTCATAATGGATGCAGGCACGTTTTTGACATTGGGGAAGAAGAGAGGCGACCTCAAAACGCTATGGACGAGAGGAGAACCAGAGAGGCCTTGCCCTCATGTTCGGCTTCAACCCACAGAGTCTCAATGACCTCAACTGTAGAAGTAAGTCCCCATCAATTTTAGAGTTATTGACACACTACCCCACCCCATAAAGCCTCACTTGTATAAGTTGTAGGAGAGCTTGTAATATTATCTGTATCATGTATCATGACATATACAGAACTTAATTAGCTTTTGACTCCATTAAAGCACTGGTGAGTTTTCTGAGTGTACATCCGGTGAATGATAATGACCAAATTTTCACGTCAAGTTCGACGAGGGGAGTAATAGTTGCAGATGAGGTTTACTATGACTTGGAAACTTGTAGTCGATTCAACTTTAGTATCCTGAGTCTCAGTTTTGGGCCATTGTTGATTAAAATTCAAGTAAGCATTTTCTTAAATAGTGAAGCTTTCAAGCAATGTTTTAAATGTTTTAAGACAGACAAAATTTAGATTTAAAAGATTTGGGAAATTTTTTATAAAATTGATTAAAGTTTTGAATAAATAAAATTTTTTTTAAAATATTCAAATAACTTTCTTATAAAAAATTAAATTTAATTAAAAAGTTATTAAATATTAAAAAGTTTATTTTAGTTTATGAAAATTGAATGACTTTGATTTTCAATAACAAAAACTATTAACAATGTTTCAAAATTGGAATAGATATCGCCCTGATCGAAAAAAAGATAAGATTTCTTTGGCATTAAATTGTTATAAAATTATTATAATAATATATAATAAATAATTTGAACTAAAAATAAAATTGAATCTAATTTCAAAAAATAATAAAAAATTTTGTATTTTATATTATTATTTATTTAAAAATTTCTAAAAGTTGAAGTATATTTAAAGAAAGGGAAAAGATTCTATTTTTAAAATATTCTTAAACACACTTTTCTATAGTTTAAATATTATATTTTAACCTTAAGCAAAATTATTTTTATATATTAATTAATAATTTAATTTATTAAATTAATTTATGATAAAATAATAATTAGTTTTTAATATTTTAAAAATTTTCAATTAAAGAATAAGAGAAATAAAAAACTTAAAATTTGATAAATATAATTTTATTAGTGAGATTAAATAAATAAAAATAGTAATTTATTTTTTAAGGATTTTAATTAAAAATAAAATTTTTAATTAAAATATAAAAATAAATAAAGAATACAAATTAAAAATGTATAATTTATTAATGAATTGTGCGAGAGAATTAAAAAGAAAAGAAAAAATTAGCGAAAAGTGAAATTTGGATTAAAGATAGATTAATACAGCCTATAACCACATAAGTTGTCCCCGTAGACAAAAGCACGTGAAATTCTCTACGTGTTCCAGTCCCTGCTTCCTTGACTAGAGACCATAGAAGCAAACAAGTCATACCTTTTACAGGACAAGGCTACACTCTAACAATTCGTAGGTACGCTGTAACTTTTCATTATATCAAAACAAGACAGTGCCTACAAGCTTACACTCTAACAATACATAGGTACGCTGTAACTTTTCATAATGTCAAAACAAGCCATTGACAGGACAAGGAAGTATATAGGCTGGTAACGAGATCATCTGTTTCTCTTGGAATGTTTCTGAATCGTTTAATTTTATCTACAATCTTTTCTCATAAGCTGGCGTGTAAGTGGATCAGATCCTTTGGCATATTTCATTAAATCTTATCACTTATTTGCATAGATACTACATAAATATATATTTGAAATTTAATAAAACATAATTAAAACAAAATAACTAAAATAGAAAATTTAACGTGAGTACGTAAAAAGGCCAAGAAACTTATCGCCAATTTTTTCTTTTTTTTGGTATAAACCATCCGTTATCCGAATTCACTAGGCTAACTAATTCGGATTCGGGGCATAACAGTTAAGGCTCCTCACCCCCCTCCTTGCAGGTGTGTTTAGTGATATTTCAGATTCGGGCCATTATAGTTAAGGCTCCTCGCCCCCTCCTTGCGAGTGTGTTTAATGATAATCGAACCCAAAAGCTATTCCCACTTACCCAACCTGTGTTGCCAACTAACCCACAACCCGTAAATGCCAATTTTTTCTCAAGAACCACTAAACTAGCTGGATTTTTGGTTTTTTCTCATACTAATTGGTCTTAGTCTTGTTCTAAAATCATTGATTATTAATCTAACTCAAGTTAAAAAATGAATCATCGTTAAATCAACCTAATCAATTTTTAAAGCATTTCTTTTTAATACCCAGCGATTTTTCACTAACAGGCTCCAGGAAAGTATAGCAAGTGCAAGTCATGGAATTGGCAAACCGAACCTTTTTTATGCATAGCAGAGCGTTCCGCTCTTCTTTACTAGTTTTGCTAGGGATGAATGTCAAAATACTGTCATTTGTAAGGCTGAAATGAAGTGGTAAAAAGTACCAATTTTAATCACGATACAATACAGTTTTGAATAATTTTTTCTTTTGTAATTCGGTACTATATCAATACTTCCTAGACACCGGGCTAGTACCCGCTAAAAATACCGATACTGGCCAATACCAGACAACAAAATGGTATTTATCATTTACATCCTCTGACTGATACGGTACAAAATACAATATAATGCTTTCAACTATTTTTACTAGGGCTAGTTGTTGCAACTTTGGATGGTTCTCCATTGTTTAAAGACCACTGGCCTTGCATCTATCGTTTTGCACAAAAGGTTGTGAACAAAATGAGAAACCTGATATTCTCACACAAACACCTACCCACTAAAATAAACCTTCACGAGGTCTATAACTCATTCACTATTCTGTCCTGTTAACCCAAATATTGTCTACCTCAAGGATCCAAGTACAAAACAAAATAAGAATGGAATCTTGAAGATGTTTCAATTAATATGCAGGAAACTAGGACCAGCTTGAGCGAAATTGTAACCTGGGAGAACAGTTTTAAGGATGTATTTGAGTTGTGATTCCAAGCAGTTCCTCATTTTTCCCTCTTTTCTCTTGGGAAAAAAAAGTTGGAATCTCAAACAAGATTATGACCAATTAAAAGCAGACACCATCTCATGAAAACAATTTTAATTTTATTCTTCCCTTAAAAAGTACAAAGGCTGCTCTGCAAATCAAAATTGCCTTACTAAGTAAGAACAAGCAATTCTTTCCTCTTTTCTCCCTTTCGTGAAAAGAATAAAAAATAATCAAAAGGAAACTTACGTGGGTGTGGATCGAGGTCAACATGAATATCAACTCCTCAATGTCATCAACAAAACCACCTGTACTAGCATATGGTCAAAAATGCTCCAGCAATCCAGTCTTTGACAGATTATTGCTCTCAAAGTCATTTTTGCTCAGCGCCTGTTACCTCCATTCAAAAAAATCATTTATCAGCTATTGATGAAGATTATGTGGTAGATCAATCATATTTGTAAGAATTTTATAAGATCAATGGCTTTCTCTCTCATACAACTTCATAGATAAACAGACGGTACGGAGGAATAATGTCACAAGACTTGATAACTTCACATCCAATGTCAATTTACTAAAAAAAAAAATTCAAAACCTAACATAAAAGTAAATAATCCAAACCACAAATTCATTGTGTGAAGGATGACCGCACTAAAATGTAATCATAGGCTGTAAACAGAAAACAACAGAAAGAAAGCAAGTAACTTCTAAAGATAAAGAGGGCACACCAAAATCTGCAATTTTTAGTGAGACAGAGAGAAGCAAGAATAACATCATCAAATCCACAATAGTTAATAGCACGTACTTCCACATCTTCGCAAGGTGCCATTGCCATTCACAGCAAAATGCACCGGCCTCCTCTCCTGACCAAAGGACAGAAGTTCCTGCATCCTTTCAGGCCACACAGAATTTAGCCTTCGCGCAAAATCTTCCACCTCCCTGAGTAAGAATCACATCCACTGATGAAAAATAGATAAAAGGAAACAGATAAGTATCCTTTCGGGCTCAAAGCGCAAAGTCATACAGACCTATCAATCTTCTCTTTTAGTGCTGGATCAATCTCATCGTCAACATCATCAAACTCGACTTTAGGTGCAAAGATGTCGTCTTCCCCATCTTGTAGCTTTGATGCTCCACTGGAACTGGGCCGGAATTCGTCATCAAGTTCAGTGTCATGGCACATGGGATGAAGTCCATTTGACTCCTACCCAAAACAAAAACCAAAAATAGAAACTTAACCTTGCTGGCACAGAGATTGATTAATATATAATGCAACAAAATCTGTTCTACCCTTTCATCTGTTTCAGCAACTTCACTATGAGAGGCATTCTTCTGCTGGTCCTTTCTCCTTCGACGCTTCTTTTTATTCTTTGAAGTTTTTAGAACTTTCGAATCTGCAAAAGAAGAGCTTATCACTGCTGATAGAAGTAGAAAAGTAAATAAGAATCAAGGAGAAAAATGTTTGTGTCACAGATACAGATGATATTCCTGGAGACAGTACTAATGGCACTAAGTGCAGTCGCCTGTTCTTTTAGTTACTAGTTGATGGACTTGTTCAAGTAAACTCCATTTCACACATGTTCGCCAACTATTGCTGTTTCAGTACCAAACTGAGATAAACACTAGGTAACCTGTGTTCACCTGAACACATGAAGTGGCATCGCTAAGATGTGATTTTATGCTTGGTCTTATCAGGCACTTCCTCCTACTCATTACAACTTCAAACCTACGCAATGATACAAACAACTTTCCCCACAATTGCCACAATGAAAAGTAAAAGGAACCAGAAAAGGGTGCCTCATAGTCAATAAACATCCTTCTTTATCATCCAACGCATCAGTTATACATATTACTAAAAAGAAAAATTTTACAAATTTCAGCATAGTTTTCCAGGTTTCCTTTCAAAATAGAAATTTGCTCCTAATTGTAGCAGACCAAAAGAGGCCGTAGAATTTGCCAAACTGAAGCATACCTCCATTTCCCCCATTAATAAATGACAATAGTTCATCAACAGAGCGATCATCTACACGCTCTTCTTCAGCCTCAACAATCTGAAACACATAGGAGGCAAAATCATCATGATAAAAGTGTATCCATGAATCATGCATACAATTGTAAATGACTTCACACTAATTTTAAAAGCTTAAGAAATTTATACGCCACCTTAAGTTTCTCTCTCTCTCTTAGTTCCTTTCTCTTCTTTGCATATAATCTATTCAAAAGCCGGATTCGTGGATCATCAGTTGTATTCTTCAAAGGCTCCAGCTTCTCTTCCTGAATTCGCAACATCTTTGGTTAAAGAATAAGAAATGCTAAAAATGGGTTAAAAGTAATTCACCGAAGAACCAGACACCTCTGTAAGATCATCGGGCAAATGAAATATCTCACGTATCTCCTCAGGGGTTTTTCCTTCAATGATCCTTGCAAGTGCACGACTTGTCAGATCGACCAAAGGTTTCAGCTGGAGGCTGTCCGCAGCAGAAGTCAACTCACAGAGCCTCTTCGTATCCATTCGAATGAACTTCTCATCAAAAGACTTGCGTTCCTGTTAACCCAAAAGTCAAGCACAGCTTCTGCTTGAACTTCCAATGATTAAGACTTATGATTTTTTGAAGAACCGGACAAGTCTACCAAAAATAGCAATTGATTTCCACTCTCTAACTATTTCAGACTTCCATTTAGAAAAGCAAGCGTGAAGCATAAAAGGAAATTTAAGCAGAATGAACTCAGAAACGTTGTAGGACCTTGTTAGAGCGACCTGGTACTTGATGAAACCTGCAGTAATCAAGCACTAGGCTCAACATGGCAGGGTTGACCCGTTGTGGAAGAGATATAGCGTAACTCTTGGAAGATCCCATGCCCTTTTGTAGTACTTCATGACATATGAAGGGGCAAAACATTGCAACCTCTTGTTCCACTTGTTGAATTGAACCATCCGTAGTCTGAAGCCAGACATAGGATTTCATCATCTGAGAATGCACAACAAAAATTTTGAAATTGGTCTTTGAGATTAAAGTGAGACACAAACTAAAAGATTAGTTTGATTCAATAAAGAATTTCAACAAAAGGCTCAACCCAAGGAGAAAGCATCAACCAACCTTTAAGTCAATTTCAACGGAAAATTAATAATATTATATCTTCCTCAATAATTTTAGGAAACATAAAACCAATTTCTGGAATGTGACAAATTTTTGTTCATGGTATACCAATGTTCATAGTCAATGAAAATTCTTTGCTCCTTTCCATTGTGTAGTCAATTTTTGACACCTTCACACCATTTATTCCCCACTCACTCTCTCAACAATCTCTACTTTCTATAAACTCCAACTCCAACCAAATTTAGATTGACAGTTCATGTAAACTTCACATGTGCTGAAATAGAAAGCCACTTAATAACAAAAGATTTTGGTTGTGCTAGTATTATCTATTTGAGAATGCTAAATTACTTAATTCAATTAATGACTTGGACAGCAAAAATACCTCGGGTTTAATAACTGCCATATCAACCTCAGACATTTGAGGATAATTTGAAGTCACCAACAGATCCAGGTGAAAAAGTCTCCTCTGCAGTACAGAGTCCTGATGCCAGATGATAGATACTACCCTCTATGGGGCCACGCTTTTGAAAATGGAAATGTTTTTCAAATCCAATGCAGTTCCCAGTAATAGGTCCCAAGTTGCGGCTTTAACGGTGTGATGAAATACAACCTGTCAAAGTAAGATTCACCATGTGAATTAAATATATCCATTGCCAATTTGACCACATCTCTGTATTTCAGATTGAGCTTTACTACAATGGTTAACGAGACAAATGAATATTTAAAGACAATAATACATACCATGCTTCTCTAAGGAAAGTTATAAAACTAACATAGTGGGCTGCCTTGCTTCAGTGCCGATAGTGGATGAACTAACCCAATCCCTGCATTTTAAATTAAAAGAACCACAATCTGGTTAATCCGCTATCATTAATTAAGAAATGCAATATCCTGTTAAAGTAAGAAATTATACAAGTACTACCTTCAACTTTATATTCCGTCTTTAATCTACCACTTTACCTAAACGCATGAAATTAGCTATACTCAAATAGTCCTCTCTACAAAAATTACAAAGAAATACCTTCAATACCATAGAACTAATGCCCAGTACGCACTATACTAATTGCCTCCCATCTACTTCAAGATTTCAACAACCATACGATTCTACCCCCTTTTGGCTTCATACACTCAGTTATAGTCATCAAGATGCATCCATTTAAAGGAAAAGTGACAGAAAAAAAAAAAAAGTGAATAAGAGTGAAGCTACTACTTAAAGATATTGCCACTAGATTACCCTTTTACATAGGCGTATCATTTCCTATCAATTCTCAACATTTTGTTATCCTCATCCTTCTGCAATAGCTTAACCGTCTCACTACCCAACAATCCCATTTCTAAGAGTAATCCTCATCTCCAGGAAAAGTTAAATGAAGGAAAAGAACATCGTTTTATAGTCACACGTGTCCAAAACCTATATCCGATGTATCTAAGATACTCATCGAGCAAACCAACTTAATCGTCAAAACCCAACTAAAGCACCAGCAAAATAGGCACAAAATTTCAAAAAAAAAATCGAACATAGCCCAAGAAAACGATCTTTCGAACTATAAAATGACAATTTAACCAATCGCAACAGTAGGAAAAAACTTAATCGACCTAAATAATCATACTTCCCAATACTATCGTCAACCCAAATCTTGCCGAACAGAAAAAATCGCAAATCCAAAAACAGTTAAAAAAAGCCACGGAAAAAAAAAAACATCACCAAGACAAGGCCAAACCCTATCTATTAAAAAACGAATACCTACCAAACGACGAGCAAGAAGCCGCTTCAAGCGCTACCAAAACGATGTCGTCACACAACATTTCCGAATCAAAGGAACAGAAAACAAATCATTCATGGAATAAGCACCAATCAAACACTACCACCTTAGGAAGGTGCGGGTTTTATCTACTCCCTCGTAGAGAAATAAATGCCAGTAATAGGTAACTGTCGCTTGATACATACAATATATAAAACATATAAAGGCGTACCTGAGAAGACAAGAGAAGAGTTCGTTGTCGGAATTTAAGAGCTCAGACAGAGTTTGAAGTCTCAGAGAAGATTTGGCGGTTGTCGGCGACCCCAACGAATAGATAAAATGAGAGAGAGAGATTAGAGGTTTTAAGTTTACAGCCAGAGAAAACAGAAATCCAGAGAGAGAGAGAGAGAGAGAGATGAAAAATAAAATAACGATTAGAAAATAGAAAAAGAAAAGTATATTATTATTATTATTAGGTGTATTACATATGAAATGAGAATAAATAAATTACACCTAGCGCGTGGGGCGCGTCGCTGCCTCGGCTTCACATGTTCGATGATACGTCGTCGTTGGGATCACATAAGATGATGACATCACTAGGGTTGCTATGATAAGCTGTGTGCGCCGCGCTTCACCACTTTTTTATTTATTCATTTTGTTGATAGAAATTTTAACTCAATTAAAATAATTTTTTAATAAGATTTTGTAGTAATTGTTGCATTTTATAAATTAAATTTAATATCCCACTAATAATTATATTTATATATTACTATTTTATTTATTTTTAAAAAATATTATAATTTTTAAGTACATTAAATTTTAAAAATAAAATTATCATATCAAAATATTTATTAAATTTGATAAATAATAATAAATTAAATTTTTACATTTTATGAAAATCCAACAAATAACTTCAACAACAATAACTACATAAACAATTTAGTAAAAATGTCAGTGATATATAAAGTTGTGAAAGTTTATTAATACGCAATCTTATTTTTAATTAATATATGATAAAATAATATAATAATATAATATAAATAATACTTAGTAAATAAAAATATGAAATAAAAAACCTACTTATGATTTGTAAAGGGTAATTAGTAATTAGAAGACCTTACTTTTGGACCCGACTAGGATAATTGAACCCGACACAAAACGACTTGTCGGATGAAGAATATGCAGAGGATAAGAGTGTCTTAGGTTTAAGACTATGTATCCCTGAAATTAGATTATGGACAAGGCATGAAATTGAAGGGAGGCTAAGACTTATAAGAATACTGTACGCTCTTTTAAGTATTCTAATAAGTAAGTATTTCAAAATAAACTATTTAATATTAAAAAGACTAAAAACTGAATAATAAGTTTGATTTATTTAGAATTCAAAATTAAAAATATGAGAATTCTAATATTTGAACATTTTGAATAATTTTGTGAATATTGGTATTAATAACGGTATTAGACTTTTTTTAAATTGTAAAATAATTTTTAATATATTATATTGTAAAATTTTAATTTTATTTTAACCGTGTCTTAGAAAATTATAATAACATAAATTTAATATAAGGACTAACTATTTTTTATATGTTAATATTAGTTTTTGCTATAATTAAATTTACTTACGAAAATTTAACAAAAAATAATGTAAAAACACATGCTATCTTCTCTTCTTAAACACCACCCAACTAGGAAGTGTTTCAATGTCCGAGTGGCTGTTCAAATGACAAGCTGTTGCACACCTAACAACCAAAGCAGTAAGTAGGCTTAGCAAGGTGCTTAGACTCGGACTCAATCTTAAAAGCAAATCGAGTATGGACCAACGAATACTGTTTCATACCGACCGAAAAGTAGAACGGTATTGATTGTTTTATTATTGACCGAAGATACCGGTCAATATCGATAGTTTTCGTTTGAAATCGACCGGTACCGTAAATTTGAAAAACAACATAGACTAATCTATAAATTTTATAATTTTTAACCATAAAAACACCCCTTCCTTTGCGTGCCTCACCCTCATCCACACCACACCTAAAACTTCTTTTCATTTTTTTCACTCTCTCTCACCGACTCTCACTATCACTCACCGTCGTTCTCTCGCTCTCTCTCATTCTCCTCTCCATCTCCGGCAGTGCTGCTCCTTCCCAAATGACTGTCATCTTTCTCCCCAATCCACGCTAGCATCAGAGATCCCCGACTTCTCCACTCGAAGTGTCGACCATGCCACCGTCTTCAACCCTCCTCCACGAGGACCATTGCACCATGCCGTCACCAACACTAAATGTCTAGAGGAGGAGAGAACATTGATGCTCGCCCCAGATCTACACCTAAGTCCCTCCCGGTCACCCAACTTAAAAACCCGAAGTTGTGAATTGATTTTTTGGTGTGTTTTTTTTAGTTTTCAAATTTTTCCCACTTAATTGCATTTTTATTGTAAATTGGTTAGAACTTTGATATTGAATGTTGGAATTAAATTTTGTAATTCGGTTGCAACTTGGATTTGTGAATCGGTTGGAACTCGATTTTGTGATTTGCGTGGGTTAGGTTGGATATTGGAGTTGAATGATTCACGGTTTTGTTTGGTTAATTTTTGGTTTGGTTTTGTGGATTAGGATGTCACGATTAAGAGAATTTTATGTTAAATTTTTGTATGAATGAAATGCACAGCCTGAAGTGAACATGTGCTGATGTTGATGAATTGAATTAATTCAATTGAAAGTTTGTAAGTTGAAACAACTTAAATTAAAAATTTAAACCGAAAATGTTAAAATTGCAAACTTGCAAAGACTTAAAAATAATTAATTGGCACGTTCTTAAAATTTGTGAAATGATATTTCATTTTTAATATTTGAGTATTGGCTTTAGGTAAATAATTAATTGAGTATAAAATTAAGCTAATGTAAATTAATAATAATTCGGTTGTAGTTAATGGTAGAATTTGGGTATTGACTTTAGGTAAATAATTAATTGGGTATAAAATATGTTGAATTATTTGGTAATATATATGTGTGGGCTATCATAAATATTTATAGTAGATAATATGTGAACGTGGTGATGTAAATATGTCCAAAATGAGCTTTTTTTCAAATTGTGAACATATTGTAGGCTCCAATCACTTATACTATTAATAATAATTAAAAAGCATAAAAGCAACTTATATATTTAAGAACCAAATATAGAATGGTGTATATAATATTATGGTTTGTTAGAAATAAAAAGAAGATTCCAAGCTTTAAATAAGAAAAAAAACATTTCCAAAGAAATTATATCCTTCAACTTAATCCTCATGCTATGCCTCATGTTATTAATATATCCTTCAACTTGATCATTGTGTTATGAATAGATGTGTATGAACAATTGTATAAGATAATTATTCATTATTTGGTGATTATGTAAATCATACCTTTCAACTTGATCCTCTTATTTTAAATTTTGAATTGAAATTGTTCGAAATTATTGGAAATAGAAGTTGTTTATGTATGTTTTGTGATTATTGGAAATGGAAATTGTTTATGTATGTTTTTAATTGTTGGAAATGAAAATTATTTTGTAAGTTTTGTGTAATTATATATGTTGATTAATTGAATTTTTAATTTTTGATTTATAGTGAATTATGTTCGATGGAATTGAATTGTGTATAATGTAATCATACAAAATAAGTTAGAATATATAAGATGGACATATATATTGTGTAATGAAATTGTGTGTTATTTATTTTGATATGTGTATGTTTTGTGATTTTTAGACATGGAAATTAGTTTATGCATGTTTGTGATTATTAGAAATGGAAATTGTTGATAATTATTGGAAATGAAAATTATTTATATGTTTTATGATTGTTGAAAATGAAAATTGTCTTATTAATGTTTTGTGAATATTGGAAATGAAAATTGTTGAAAATGAAAATTGTTTATGTATGTTTTATGATTGTTGGAAATGAAATTTTTTTATGAATGTTTTGTGATTATTGGAAATGGAAATTGTTAAAATTTGTTGGAAATGGAAATTGTTTTATGCATATTTTGTGATTATTGAAAATAGAAATTATTGAAAATTATTGGAAATGAAAATTGTTTATATATGTTTTGTTATTGTTAGAAATGAATTTTAGTTATGTATATTTTGTGTAATTGTGTATGATGAGTAACCGAATTATTAGTTTTTGACTTATAGCAAATTATATTCGATGAAATTGAATTGTGTATGATATAATCATACGAAATGAGTTATATTATATAAAACATATATGTGTATTGTGTATTTAAATTATGTATTACTTATTTTGATATATGCATTCATTTATTTTTACAGATAAATGAAAGAAAGTTCAAGTACTCCTTATCAAACTACTCCAGGAAGATACAATGATCTAGCTTGGGTTTATACTGCATTGGTTCCCAATATGATGAACTATACTACTTGCTTGTTTTGTAACAAACAATTGAAAGGTGGAGGAATCACCTGATTAAATAAACATTTAGTTAGGATTAAGTGAGAAGTGAAACTCTATAAAACATAAGTCATGATGTGAAGTGACAAATGAAAACATTGCTTGAATAATATCAAGATGAGAGAGATAGAAGGGAAATGTTAAATTTTGAAATTAGTAGTGGAAGTTTGTTTTATAGTTTTCGTGATGATTGAGGAAATGTTAAAGGTGGTAATGATAGTGGTAATAGTGGTACTAGTAATGTTCCACCTCAGACCCAATAAGAAGTTCTTGAACCTGATGTAAGGAAGAGAATAGGGCAGATGACTAGTTTTTTTGCACCACAAACAATACTTAGAGCTCAACCTTTAATTCGTAATGCAATGCAATCAAGAGATGCAACTCGCAATGTCGATATGGTAGTAGCTAGATGGTGATATGATACAATTTCATCATTCAAAGCTTCTCAATCTTATTATGATCAACCTATGATCGATGCAATAGCATCTTATGGTATGGGAGACAAAGGTCCTTCGATTGATAACTTAAGAAATAAACTTTTGAGTTGTTATGTTTCTAAAATTAGAAGCTATTTGGCAGAAAGAATCATAGTTATGAATACAGGTACGTACCGGCCTGTATCAGCTAGTATGTACTATATTGGACCAAAATCGGTACAATATTTTGAATTTTAGTACCGAGTTTAAATACCAGTTGGTATCAGTCAATTTCGGTTATACCGACCAATACTCAGAATACTGGATGATACCGAAAATTTTATAAAGTTGGGGGACTTTTTTGCAAAATTTTCAAAATTTTCCTCTCTCCTTACTACCTCTCCTTCTCTCCTTTTTTTTCAAAGTTTTAAAATAATAATAAATATTTTTATTACTAATTATAATTATAAATTTAATCAAACTTAAAATAAATTATTTTTTATTACTAATAAATTATTTTTATTTAAATTTATTTTAATATTTTGTATAAAATATAT
>JANZLD010000004.1:4544862-4567662 GCA_026413575.1 Erythroxylum carthagenense
AGGTTTTTATTTTCAGTTTTTATGTTACAAATCTCAACCAAACAGGTTTTCATTTTTTTAAGCAAAAAAACAGAAACCAAAAATAGAAAACAGAAATTAAAAACAACAATAGAAAAACAGAAGTGGAACCAAACAGGCCCTTAGCATAGACGGGAAGGAGTTAATAATATTTTGATTAAATATAACTTAAAATTAAATAATTTAACAAAAAATAATTTTCAGTTTAGTTTGAATTGAATTAAATAAATATTATTTAAATTTAAAATTTAATCAAGTCAGTTTGAATTAAAAAAGGTTTTAAATCAGTTTAAACCATTATTACTTCAATTTTAAATATGTATTGAACTAATTTTCATTTTTACGTAATAATTTCTTAATTACATGAATCTATTAATTCATTTAACAAATTAATAAGTTCTTTTTGCTGAAACGCATAATTTGAAGAAGTCTAGTAGTACATAACTTTACTTTTAACTAGTAGAGATGTTGTTTCCAAATGACCCACTTAAATAAAGTAATGTTCTAAAAATTATATAATTTACAGAATTTGAAGAAGTCCAGTGCAACCTTAATATTAACTAGTAGAGATGTTTTCAAATAACCCACATAAATGAACTAATATTTTAAAAATTATATAATTTAGGTCAAAATGTTGTTTTTACCAATATAACGTGTCTATTAATTATCATGTAGATGTTCATCTGTTAATCATATTAATAAAAATTTTATTTTTCCTTATTTATAAGAATTTAAAATTTTTGTTGTTAAATTAAAATTTTTAAAAAATAAAACTTTTGAATGTGTTACCTCAACATAAAAATGATAGTTATTATTCTTTTAATAAAAAATTTAAACAACAACAACATCACTTAATAGAAATTTTGCTGAAACGTGGGATACGAAGAGGTCCCTCCAAATAACCAACATACATAAACTAATGCTTTAAAATTTATATAATTTAGGTCAAAGTGTTGTTTTTACTGATATAACGTGTTTATTAAATATCACATGAATGTCTGTCTGTTATTCATATTAACAAACATTTATTTTTTTCCTTATTTATAAGAATTTAAAAAATTGTTCTTTAAATTAATTTAAAAATATATATAAAACTTTTGAATATGCTATCTCAACTTAAAAATTATAGTTATTACTCTTTTAATAAAAAATTTAATCAACAATAACAACACTTAATAAAGATTTTGTTGAAACGCGAGATTTGAAGAGGCTCAATAGTATGTAACCTTACTCTTAACTAGTAGAGATATTGTTTACAAATAATCCACATAAATGAACTAATATTTTAAAATTTATATAACTTAGGTCAAAATATTTTTTTTACTGATATAACGTGTTTATTAAATATCATGTGGATATCCATTTGTTAGTCATATTAACAAAAATATTATTTTCCTTATTTATAAGAATTTAAAATTTTAGTCATTAAATTAAAATTATTTAAAAACTTATAAAACTTTAGAATATGTTATCTCAACACAAAAATTGTAGTTATTATTCTTTTAATAAAAAATTTAAAACAGGTAATAATATCAAATAAATTAGAAGCATATTAGTGCGTGTCAAGAGACGGATTAACTTGATTTTGATCGTTTAAACATCGCTCCTTACGATGCCGTTTTGGAGGTGCAACTCAGAAGTAGGATAAAGTTGCATTATGTATCAAATTTATTGAGGCTTATCATTGACGAGGATAGACCCAAATTAATGATAGAAACGACACTTCGTTAAGAATTAACCAGACAGGAGTGTGTGGACTCTACTCCTCAGACCTGCTTGAGTAAGGACAAAACTACCCTTTCCTTCAATTATAAATCCACAATCGATTATTTCTTGTTTAAAAAATTAATCTTAATATAGACCTTTTAAATATACATGGGAGTAAAAATACAAAACGACGTTAACCTTTATTTATAAGCAGCAGATTTTATGTTAATCTCCCTATTAATTATGGGTAAGGTTATGTATTATTAGATCTTTTAATATTCTGCATATCGGGAAAATAATTTTTATTGAGTTACCATTAGGGATGACAATAGGTAAGATTCGGTTCGGGTATAACTCTACCTATATTCATATTTATTTTTTATGACTTAATTTACTATTTATTTAAAATTCACCAGCTTTTACAAATTACTACTTATATTTAAATCAATTGAATTGTTTGAGTTTTTAGATATCCATCGAATTGTATAGCACATAAAAATATAACTTCTAAATAGAAAATATAAATTGTAGATTTTTGCAAGCGCTCGAAATCAAAATTACTTTAATAATAATAAGTCAATATTTTGATTTATGTGTCTTAAAAAACCATGAAATTGGAATAATTAAAATCATAATGTTTAGTGAAAATACAACATATTTTTTCACAATCAAGAACTGGAACAAAAACAGAAATATTAAAAATTTCAAATTGTCTTTGTGTGAACTCCACAACATTCAAAACTTCATCTCTATATCATTTACATTATAATCATCCTCTAAGAAAATAAAATACTATGAAAAAGATGAAGGTTGACCAGTAAAGTGAGAATTTTAAAATTGTTTCTTCTCAGAAAATATTGATGTTTTATTATATTTAACTATAAATATTCAGGAAAAAAGCAAAAAATATAGTTAACAAAAAATGGTAGAGTATGAGTATTCATCGGTTTGGATTATCACTAGACCCATAGCTAAATATATTTTTCAACATCTATTTAAAAACCACTTAAAATCTATTATTTTAGTTTTCATATATATTTTTTCAGGTCGAGAAGTGCAGATATTAATCAGATTGAAACCCACAGTCTTCCCTAAATGTTGTGGTTATTAATGTTATTGTTGAAAATGGGAATTATACCATAAGTTCATATTGTTACTTACTAACAAAGAAAACTTTGGTGGAAGATGCCAACCTTCCCAACTAAGACTATCAATTCCAATTAAATGCACAACTCTTCTGACCTAATTCCTCCTCTTCAAGTGGGTGCATTGAATTGTTTAACCATCAATGACACAAAACAGTTGAGCAGATTAAGTTTACCTAAGTCCCTCTAATTATACAAAAGATAAGACTAACTTTCCCTTTCAAGTTTCACAACTTTCTTAAATACACAACTACCAACAAATTGAGTCACTATTGATATTTTTTAAAATTAATTTTATTATTTATTTCCACTTTCTTTAATAAAAAAATCTAAATTTAGTGAATTTTAAAAATTTAAAAATTGCTTTTATATAAATTGCTACAATGGGTCAAAAAGCTTTCTTCCATTTGAGGAAAACTAGTCAGGCCCTTTTTGGTAATTTCGTATTGTGACTCTTCATTTAAAACCGATACGTTTCCCTCTCCTAGCTTCCAACTCATTCGATACCCAGAAGAGACACACATACCAGATGGCAACACCGAAACTGTCTCGAAAGTTCCCGCCGATAAAGGACTGCGGTGGCTCCGCCTACAAGTCTATCGCCGCAGACCTCGATGGGACACTTCTGCGGTCGAGCAGCTCCTTTCCCTACTTCATGCTGGTGGCCATCGAAGCCGGTAGCTTCCTGAGAGGACTCGTCTTGCTTCTCTCGCTGCCACTGGTGATCGTCTCCTACTTCTTTATCTCTGAAGCCATTGGGATCCAGATCCTCATCTTCGTTTCTTACGCTGGCCTCAAGGTCCGCGACATCGAGCTCGTCTCGCGAGCTGTTCTGCCCAGGTAATTGTTCGTCTAGCTGTTTGGTGGTAATTTATTAGGTTAAAACAAGCTTATGATTAACGACAACCAAATCTATCCGCGGCGGTGGCAGGTTTTATGCGGCGGATGTGCGATCGGACAGCTTCGATGTGTTTGACAGGTGCAAGAGAAAGGTGGTGGTGACAGCGAATCCTACCATAATGGTCGAACCGTTTGTGAAGGATTTTCTAGGCGGAGACAAGGTTTTGGGAACGGAGATTGAAGTGAACCCAAAGACTAAGAGAGCCACCGGTTTTGTAAAGAAACCCGGCGTTTTGGTCGGAAAATGGAAGAGGTTGGCGATCTTGAAGGAGTTCGGTGATGAGTCTCCGGATCTTGGGATCGGAGACCGTGAGACCGATCATGACTTCATGTCGATTTGCAAGGTTTGCGTTTCTGCTTTCCCCAACTTATCAACAGTGAAACGGTAACAGTAAAAGGCAATGAGTAATTAAAATAGCAGGTCTAAGTAGATAGTGGTTGGTTAATGTTTTCAATTCTACGGGACCCACAGTCTTTAACTATCTCCAACTGTCTTTCGTATGCCACCTGGAAATTAGGTTGGTCAAATTTACATATTATTAATAACCCCTTAAATTTAAAAAATTATTGAAATATAAACATTTTAGTAAATAAATTAAATTATATATTTATAATTAAATTGAAAATTTAAATTAACTTTTTTTTTATTTTTGTCTAATTATGAACAGGAGGGCTATATGGTGCAGCGCCGTACGCCCGCGGCTATAGTACCTGTAGATCGTTTGAAGAGCCGCATCATCTTCCACGATGGACGGCTAGTAAAACGCCCGGACCCGCTCAACGCTCTCATTACTTTTATTTGGTTGCCATTTGGCTTCATCCTATCCCTACTTCGCGTATACTTCAACCTCCCGCTTCCCGAACGCATCGTACGGTACACATACGAGATGCTGGGCATCCACTTGGTGATACGCGGGAACCCACCTCCAGCTCCATCACGGGGGACCCCAGGAAACCTCTACGTGTGTAATCACCGTACAGCACTGGACCCCATCGTGATCGCCATAGCACTCGGACGCAAAGTATCGTGTGTTACATACAGCGTAAGCCGGCTCTCCAGATTCCTCTCTCCAATCCCAGCCATTGCTTTGACGCGTGATCGTGCGGCTGATGCTGCGAGAATCTCAGAGTTGCTCCAGAAGGGCGACCTAGTGGTGTGCCCAGAAGGGACCACGTGTCGCGAACCCTTCTTGCTAAGATTCAGTGCTTTGTTCGCAGAGATGAGCGATAGGATCGTGCCGGTGGCCATCAACTGTAAGCAGAACATGTTTTACGGGACTACCGTACGAGGGGTCAAATTCTGGGACCCGTACTACTTCTTCATGAACCCGAGGCCAACGTACGAGATCACGTTCCTGGACAGGTTGCCGGAGGAAATGACGGTGAAAGCAGGAGGGAAGTCGGCGATCGAGGTGGCCAATTACGTGCAGAAAGTGCTCGGCGACACGTTGGGTTTCGAGTGTACTTCTTTGACGAGGAAGGACAAGTACATGTTGCTTGGAGGGAACGACGGGAAGGTTGAGTCCATGCACAATGGGAAGAAAGCGTAGAGATAACATGAAAAGAACATGTTTTTAGTACTTATGCTACTTTCAATTTCGATTTGGTCTTCTAATTCATTGTCTGAAGGAACAAATTCAGGTTGCAATGTCTTGTTTTTATTAGGTAAGTCCATAGTCACTTTCAGGGGTTAGAATTTTGAAGTAAGCTTATGGATGATAAGTGTCATTGATTATTGGCATGTCCGTATGGTTAATGAACAAACCCTCTTATGGGCTTTCGTATTAAAAAGGTTAATTTTATCACTAAGTATATTAAAATGTTAAAAAAAATTCTCTCATATTAAATAATATGATCCTTCGTATAAGTAAATACAATTTAGTTTGATTTGGACAAAACTAATAAATTAGATTTATATTAAATAAAGTTTTAATTGATTTAGAGTTTGAGTCTGGTGTCTAAAATTTCTTCTTCAACTTTTTTTTTACAAAATAATATCATTACTGATTTTGATAAATCACTTAAACCCTATCTATTACTAAAAATTGTGACAGGCTAATTCGCCCTATCCACCCCGAAGTCAATAAATCAGGTCTATATTATGAACAAAATTAAACCTTAGGTCAAGCTATAATAACGTGACTTGATTCGAGACTCAACATTTATAAACATGACGATGTCGTTTTGTTAAAAATAATGTCAATTTACTTTTTTAATTTAGAAGAACTTGGGTTCAAGCCTGAACTCAATAGCAAGGCTCGGACTTGAGTAGCACAATCTCAATCCTGTGCATCGAAATTTTTATATATTACTTACATTAATTCAACAAAGAATGAATCAGATCTTTTGTTTTGATTAGAGTGTTCTTATCATATTCTATTAAATCTTATTATATATTTATATAAATTATGTTATATTTAATCTTATTCATACATTTATGTAAATTTTATATAAATATATAGATAAAAATTAATAAAGCAAGTTGAATCAGATTAATTGAAACATAGATTTGACAAAAGAAGAGAAAACTAAGGTAGCTTATCCTTGCAAAGAGCGGAAAAGAATATGCGAACAATAGGAAATTTGGATACAACAAAAACAAAATAAAAAACCCAAGACGCAACCTAAGTCGATTTTGTCCTAATCCGTAACAATGCTAATAGCTACTCTTCTTAACTCCGGTACTAAGTTCTAACAAGTTACGACCTTCTAGATTTATCAATTTACTTAAACACCCCCAACGACCAAACACCAGTCTGCTTTTTACGTTCTCCTCCAAACCTTATAAAACGCACCAGCACATGCTAAACGACATAATGGCAGTATAGGCATTAAGCGGCGACTCACCAATAACATCCAAATATACATTCGTTATCCAATTATTGATCTGTCTCTTGCAGGATCGTTTCTCGTCGGTTCACCGTACCCATCAATTTACAAGGTCGGAACCACCGACTCGGAGCCCCGGGAGAATCGTTGCACTTCGTCGACTGGTCGGATTTTTCCGGATGTCTGTTTTTTTGATATGTTTTTCCACTCTCTTATTCGAATGATTGTTTTAGCTTTGGTTTCTTGCCGCAGAGGATGGGGCTGAGAAGGTGGATGATTGTGGAAGTTATTGCGTTTTTGCTTGTCCTGTCTTGTGGGAGAGGTAAGTAATCTATCAGAGCGCAGCTTAGATTCCAAAGTTGAAGAGTGCTTTTGTCTTGGAATGTATTAATGCTACCTATGCGTAGTTTTGGAACCTTGGACTAGTGTCATTATTTACAAGTTTGTGTAGATTGTACTCTTGTTGTTTGTGTGTGTTGTACTCATGTTTGGTATGGTGGGAAAATGAAACATGATTATGTGGTTTCGTGCAGAGCTAAATATTAAAGAAAAGTACAGGAACAAGCACAAAGATCATCTACCTGTTTACAATCATACTCTTGCCACAATTTTAGTGGAGTATGCTTCTGCGGTAAGTTTTAGGTAAAACGCTGAGGTAGATTCCTATTTGAATCATAGTGTGTTGTGCATTTTGTTGTTCTTGAGAGCATAGGATTTCCCATTTGGTGTATGAAAGAAGCTTTGTGCATGCAGGTGTACATTTCAGATTTAACTGAATTGTTTACTTGGAGCTGCTCGAGATGTGATGGTTTGACCAAGGTACAATTGTTCGTGTTTGTGTTCGGTTTTGGATTTGATTTTAATTAGGTTGCTGTTGTTAATTGAATGGTTCAATCTTTTGTGGATTGAAACAGGGGTTTGAGATTACAGATCTGATTGTTGATGTCCAGCATTGCTTACAGGTGAATTCTTAGTACTATCACTGATGTATTGGTGGAATAGATCCCATTTTCTTTTCTGCTTGTGTGACGTATAATTATTTCTTGTAATATTCTTTCAATTCACTTTCATGGCTATTCACTTATAGGGATTTGTTGGGGTGGCAAAAGATCTTAATGCTATCGTTATTGCCTTCCGAGGAACTCAAGAACACAGGTAATAATCTGTTTATTCGCTTCAAAACAGTGATTTGTGATTTGTGATTTGTGATTTGCGTCTTGGCATGTGAGAAAGTTAAGTTACTGGTATTGGTCCAAAGTACAGTTGGACACATGCTTAATTCTTGACTAAGATAAACTTGTGTGATTCCATATCCAGAAAGCCTGAACTACCAACTGGGGGAGATTTAATGATCTGTTAACCCTTTTGATGCTCACTGCTCAATTATACTATAGCTCCACTATATCCATTTCTGTTCTTGTGCCAGCTTTTGATATTCTGCATAAGTTTTCAAATGGTTTATTGGATTTTAGCTTTATTTTTAAAGTATTCAATTTTACAGCATTCAGAATTGGGTCGAAGACTTGTACTGGAAACAACTTGACCTAAATTATCCCGGCATGCCTGACGCCATGGTATGTATTGCATAAAAAGTTAATCTTACCATTGACCAAAGTGTATGACGGAGTTTATGGTCTTGCTCTCTCTCTTGCTCTGCAATTCATCTTGTATTCCATTTCTATAGGTGCACCATGGATTTTATTCTGCTTATCACAACACAACGGTACGCCCTGCAGTTCTTAGTGCTATCAAAAGGTCAAAAGATTATTATGGAGAACTCGACATCATGGTGACAGGGCATTCAATGGGAGGAGCTATGGCTGCCTTTTGTGGGATTGATTTAGTCGTAAGACTGCTCAACCTTTCTTGACCAACATGATTGAGGACTATACATATGCCGAATTCTTAGTCTTCTTTGTTTATATTCGTTTGTTAAGCTTCGCGTAGAATGTTCGGCTATATGTGCCCATTATTCAAATATCGGTCTGAAGACATATCTGCCTATTCCAGGTGAATCATGAAGCAAACAATGTTCAGGTTATTACCTTTGGACAGCCTCGTATAGGCAATGCAATATTTGCATCTTATTACAGTGAACTGGTTCCAAATGCAATCAGGGTTACCAATGATCATGACATTGTGCCTCATTTGCCTCCTTACTTTTCTCATTTTCCTCAAAAGACATATCACCACTTTCCGAGGGAGGTAAATTTCCTTTGCTAATTTGCTGCTAATGAATACTAGTTCCGTGATTTAATCCTTTTCATTCCTTTGCAGGTGTGGTTGTATAACATTGGACTCGGAAGTCTAATTTACAAAGTTGAGAAGATATGTGACAGTTCCGGTGAAGACCCAAACTGTAGTAGGTAATTCTTCCTCTTTTCTGCGGTAGCATTAGACTTGGTTGTAGTGGGAAGTCTAGTTTACGATTGTTCTTTGCAGGTCCGTGCTAGGCGACAGCATCTCGGACCATTTAGTCTACTTGGGAGCTGAAATGATGGGAGAGACATGGAGATCTTGTGGAATTGTAATGCATTCTCGTATAAATGAATATGGCACAACAGATGTACAAGGAAATATTGTCTTCTCCAAACACCTGGCCTCCCCTGTTCTGAAATTAAACACAGAAGTTGGTGTTGGGAGCAACCAAGCTTAGAATCTTATACAGGTTAGAAGTTGATCCATCCCTTGGAGTTAGTCACACGGCCGGCCAGACAAGTTGTGGGTTTGTATTGTCCTTTTAGAGGATTTCTGTTTCAGGTTGAGGTTTATCTGATGAGCATTCTTGTGGTCCTGGTCGGTGGCAAATTGTACACATACACAGAAACCTGTAAATCACCGACCTTGTAAGTGTAAAAAGCGAAACACGTTAATGATTTAAAGAAGTTTCAGTGTCCAATGTTGTCATTTATTTTTACTTGGTTTGCTCAAAGCGTCTTTATTAAATGACTTGAGGCTTATTTCGTTACAGTAAAATATAACTTAACCTTTAACTATTCAAATTTCAAAGGGATCAAATTAACCCTATATTTTTAAAGCGTTAAAAATATATCTTAAATGGATAAAAAATTTACGGATCAACTACTGTAAATGTCATATTGTAGGTATCGCTATCATATAATTAATTTTTTAAAATTAATTAAAGAGAGAGTTTTAGAAGAAGAATCTTAAAGTAATTGATAAAAGTTACCGTCAAAAGATTATAAATTCGAATCACAAAAATAATTTCTTTGTAAAAATATAAGAGTGAAGTTTTGTACATCAGTAAATTCGAGTCTTATGCACTAGATACACTAATATTTAAAGAGTGAGTTTTACAACCACGTAATAATGAAGTTTATTGTTATACATTGCATGCACTAGGTTTGACCTCTGTCACCTCTCACTTGGTAAGTAAAATTCACTATTATATATTTTTAACACTAGATTTCATTCATCACACAATGAAATCTATTTTTTAGGGTTAATTGTTAAAAAAAAATAAAATTTTGTCAATTTTTAATTATAGTCCAAACTTTAAATCTGAAATTTAAAAAGTAATAATAAAATGTGAAAACTTTCAAATTTTTCAATTATAACCAAAACATTAAAAAGTGACAGCAAAATATTTAAACTTTAATTTTTTTTAATTCTAGCATGATGTTATCTGCTGTTCTCCCGATGTCCTCAATCATTTGTTTTCTGTTTATTCTTTTAATGCTGCAAATTATTCATACATTAACGCGTATTGTATCAGTTAGGTTGTCAGAACTGCGTAATCTGATTTAGGTAATTTTTAAACTTAACGAAAATATTAACATCAGGTTATAATTGAAAAATTTTGAAAGTTTGAACATTTTATTACTATTTTTTTAAATTCGCGCTAGAATTGAAAAAAATTGAAAGTTTAGACATTTTATTACTACTTTCTACTATAATTGAAAATTTGACAAAATTTTGAACCTTATTATGTAATTAACCCGTTTTTAAATAAAAAACAAGACTAACGTAACATTTAATTGATAAAAAGTTAGACTTGCTAAGTTTTTCGTCCATTTAGAATTTGTCATATATATTATGTCATAAACGTTAAGGTTCATAATACAATATTATGAGCCGACTTAATTTGGGCTCCATTAATGTAAGAGTCAACAAATAACTTTAATTGTTCGAGTTGTAAGATGAATTTAGTGTTAGAAGTTTCGATTCGATTGGATTTAAGAAGATCATATTTAATTGAATAAAATGATTTTCTTTTATTTAAATTTAATAAAATAATATTATTTTTCTCAATAATAGTAATTAATTAAAATGATATAAGTTAAAAAAAGACAAATCGAACCATAAACAAAATGGTTCCGATATGTTATTATTTTTAGTTAAAAGAGTTTTTCAAATAATTTTATCTATTTAAAAAATTATAGTTAATAAATAAAATAATTTTATTCACTTTTAATATAATAGAGTGGGAAAATGGGAAATATAAAATAAAGAGTCTTATGTTCGATTTTATTTATGCTCTTTTAATTGAGCCTGTCGTATAAAATTTGTTTAGTCCGAAATACTCGATTATTGAAAAAAATCAATATCATACTTTGTACGAAATTTGTACTCCGACACGTCATACAAAAAGAAATGGATTAGACGCGCTGTCTATTCCACGTCATTATCAAAACTTAAACACGCTGCGTACTATTTTTGTCTTGACTCTTGATAAGTAATTAAGTAAACAGTAATTTACCCCTTTCTTGCGTTCTCTTCCGGTGATCGGAGAACAACCTTTCTGCTCCTCGGGAGTAACGTCTCAGATTTTGCCTTCGTTCCCGGTAATACCCCAAAATTTAAATCTTAACACAAACGAAACGTCACCGTAAATTCCGATTTCATGCAGTGGTGTCACGGTCATTTCGTGCTTTTCTGTTTCGTCTCTGGAAGAGGATATCGCCACTTGTCAAACGCTCGTCCCTCCTTCTCTTATTATATTAAGTACACTGAGCTGTTTCCACTTCTGAAGAATACAAAATATATTGCAGTAGTAACAGCGAAAGGAAAGAACTGAAAATGGTATAGACTATAGAGTAGCTCTGAGCTTCCTCAAATCTGTTTCACCTTACTCTGAAACAATGGCCTTCGGTGGTTTGCTATCGAACCGGAACTTCGGTTCCTTCATCGGCTCAGGTATGGCTTAGTGTGCCTCATTCTCTTTCTGCATCTCGCTTTGGAAGTTCTCTGCATGTTTGGAGTGCCTGCTCTAGAGTGAAGTTAGATTGTCTCTGGTTTAGCTTATCTTTGAAATTCTGATAAAAGAGAAGTTCAATCGCGTGTGTTCTGGATTTTACTTGTTTGCTTCGCGTTGGCAGGTAAGGTTGGACAAAGAGAACCTGGTTGTTCACATCGCACAAGCGTTTTCAGTGTGCGATGTGTGGAAGGGAGTGTACTCTGTCAAAAGTTACAGAGCCGAACGGCTACTTCAGGATTATCGTATTCACCGTCTCTTCAATCTCCAAAACTCTCAAGACTTTTTCGTTATTCCTATCCGTTTCCTGGTAATTTCTGGTCTAACGAAGGTCAATGCGGTCATCTTGACTGTCTGAAGTTGGAGAGAACTCGTGCGTCGGTGGAGGGGAATGTTCAAGAAACATCTGGTTGGACGGAGCATTTCCCGAAGCGTTGGGTCATTGTGTTGCTCTGTTTTACTGCGTTTTTGCTATGTAACATGGACCGTGTGAGTGCTCGTTTCTATTTTTTATTCAATTTCTTTGCTTCACGTTTCAACTCTGTGCATTTTGCAAGTAATTAATGATTTAACTAGTTGGAAGGAGCTGTTCAAATCAAATGTTGAACTTGATATAACCGTCTTCTTTTAGATTGCTTTACGTTCACGGAATTGTTTGTGAATCTAATACGTTGAATTGTGCAAAATATTATAGCAAATTATTGAGGATTGAGTTCTTCGCAACTGATATAATTTTTTCCTACCTAAGAATTGAATTGTTGTAAAAACTATCTTTTGAGTTCCATGTGAAAATTAGAATTTCTACTCTTTATGATAGAAAAGCAGCAGAATTGGAATTTATGCTCCCAATTCTAACTAACTACCAATTCTGAGCTTCCACAACTCATCCTTCATAAAATAAATGTTTATTTCAAAATTTTCATGTTATATTTTGTTTTCATAGCTCAGTCACATGCTAGCTTCAATTTTATGCTGTAGGTGAATATGAGTATTGCAATACTTCCAATGTCTAAAGAGTACAACTGGAACAGTGCAACTGTTGGGTTAATTCAATCATCATTTTTCTGGGGCTATCTACTGACTCAGGTATGCTCTCAGATAGTCATGAATTTTGAGTTTCATCTAGGACTCAATGTTCAAACATAACTTGTTTTTACTGGCCTGTAGATTCTTGGGGGTATCTGGGCAGATAAACTTGGTGGAAAGCTGGTGCTGGGTTTAGGAGTTGTCTGGTGGTCAATTGCTACAGTTTTGACGCCTATTGCTGCTAAAATTGGACTTCCTTTCTTGCTTATGATGCGTGCTTTTATGGGGATTGGCGAGGTCATCTCTTCTGATGGCTTTCAAGTTTTGATATGCTTTAAACTTTCCTTTGGTAGTATAAATGTGGCTTGTTCATGTATTAGTTTCATTTCGATAGACTGTCATAACACCATGGAATGACAGTAGTATGAGCTTGGACATGTGAGGTTCACTTATCTCATTCTCTTTTATAGTGCTTCCTATCTTATTTTGTAGAATATTTTGGTTGATCTAGTGACTAACTTTATGTTATGATGGGATTTATATTGAATTACAACATTCATGCACTCAAAATGTGATACTTTTTCATGGAAAGTGAATTGAGTATTATCATCTTCAACTATGGTCCAATTTCCCTATAGGGTGTTGCCATGCCTGCCATGAATAATATCCTTTCCAAGTGGATTCCGGTTTCAGAGAGAAGCAGATCGCTTGCCTTAGTTTACAGTGGAATGTACCTTGGTTCTGTTACTGGATTGGCTTTTTCTCCCATTCTAATACACAAATTTGGGTGGCCATCTGTATTCTACTCCTTTGGATCCCTTGGAACTATTTGGCTTGCATTGTGGCTGAGAAAGGTAATTCCTTTGTTTTTGATAGTTGTTTTTCATGGCAATAAATCTTGTAGTTGCTTTAACTACAAGATTTTGTAGGATAGTTTGTTTTGAGCGCATCTCATGCAATTCAGTTCTTGGGACAAATATAGCTGAACTTATATATTGATAATGTTGAGGATCCGATGAAAGAAATTATCTGGTGCCTCAAAATGTTCGTAGCAGCAATTATTCATTTTATGTCTCACGAGAACCAAAAATTTAGTTTGAGAATGCACAGGATGTGGCATATTATTGATTTGTGAAAGATGGGTTCAAGTTATAAATTATGACCAAAGAAACTCGAATGTGGTTTCTTGTATCATTGATCGGTTTACCCCAGGCACATAGCTCACCAAAGGAAGATCCAGAACTTAGTTCTAAGGAGAAAAATCTCATCTTGAGCGGTAAGGTGGCAAAAGAGCCTGTTTCAGTCATCCCTTGGAAGTTAATATTATCAAAAGCTCCTGTTTGGGCTCTCATTGTCTCTCACTTCTGCCACAATTGGGGAACTTTTATTCTTTTAACTTGGATGCCTACCTACTACAATCAGGTAATTGAGCTAATCCCACTGCTTTTATTTGATTTCAGTTAAGTTGACCACCAGAACTATTTGTGATGATGTCTCTTCCAAGATCTACTTGTTTCTAGTTCAGTATCGGTCTCGTAGTCTTTGTTTCATGCTGCTGCCTTGCTGTGCAGTGGATGCTTGTAAATGGTGATGAATCTTCAATAGTCCACTTTGAATCGTGTGATACAAATATTATAATATCTTTTCTACAAAGTTAACAGAATTGGTTAACAATTTACTCTTATGCCAGAGATTTACCACGTCAGATGTCGACTATTTCTTTTATCTGTTGATGCTATTTGTTTCATGAAACAATGAGAGCATAACATATAGCATTGAACTTACTAAACATTAGGTTCGTAACTTCTATGATCTGAATCATTGGAAGTATTAAAAATTTTAACTTCTTGCCCACTACGCCTTAGCAAATCATAGACAACTTATCATTCTCACCTTAATTTTGTTATGGCTATGTTTTTACAAATATTTATGGAGGTTAAGTTGTTGTAGTTACGTAATTTTCATGATTGTTTTCTCAGGTGTTGGACTTTAATCTCACTGAATCTGGACTATTCTGTGTCTTGCCGTGGTTGACCATGGCAATTTTTGCAAACATAGGAGGTTGGATTGCAGACGCACTTGTGAGCAAAGGTCTTTCCATTACAACAGTTAGAAAGGCAAGGAGTTATTTCTTGTGTCTGTTTTGGTCGTCGTCATCCTGTTGTTAAGCCAGATAATAGTTCTTCTAACTTCTATATTGTAGATAATGCAATCTATTGGATTTCTGGGCCCAGCCTTCTTTCTTACTCAGTTGAGCCGTGCTACAACTCCTGCTCTGGCTGTACTATGCATGGCTTGCAGTCAGGTTTGTTTGAATACGATATCAATTTCAGAGCCTAAATTGGTTGTTATTTTTCATTCAATAGTTTTTAATTAAATTTATTTCTGGTACAATATTTTCCAAAATGTTTTTCACATTTATTTTCAAAATCACCTGTTTTCAATCAAGCTATAGCATCTGCTTCTCGTCGATGTGTTCTTCATTCACCTTTACGTGTAAGCTTTTTATAACAGTTCATTGGTAAACGGGAAATAAATTGGATTTTAAATACTTAATTAGACAGATAATGAACTTGAAAAACTCTGTATTTAGACCTTTTCAAGGAAGTCAAACTCAATTAAGTTGTCTGATGTAGAGTCAGCAAAAGTCTAATAAGCAATCAAAGATAATATGGTTAGAACGGTCCAGAAAGTTTCTGTTGGATAGTTATGTGATCTGGGAATTACTAGCTTGCCGTATCACGACATCAATACGGTCAGAGATAGTGCTAGTTGAATAACTAGCTAAACACTATGCCTACATCAAACCATTCGTTGGTGACATTGGGAAGAGAGTTTAAATGGTCGGTATTTAATGATTTCCAGTTATTAACGTTGTTAAATAAAGAGAGATTATATTATTATTGATGATACTGATGCTTGTTTATATCCCTATTATTTGTTGAGAAAAAGAAAGAGTTGTTTATGGTGAAAAGCTGTTTGAACTTACCTTTGATGTGCTTGAATTGCTGCAGGGATCAGACGCGTTCTCTCAATCTGGGCTTTATTCCAACCATCAAGATATTGGCCCACGTTATGCTGTAAGTTATTGCTATCTTAATTGTGCAAATGATGTTTGAAGTGCTAACGATGTGTGTATATCTATATATATGTATATATATATGACATCTTCTAAAACACCAACAACAACAAAGACTAACTGAGAGTTCTATTAAAATGGGGGGTCTACAGTAATCTAATATTAGACAGCCTTAAATGGTAGAGAGTTTGTTTCCAAATATATGACATCTTATTCTGTCGTAAATACGTACATATTTCCTTGTCAAACAATGTGATTTGGCGCATAAATTTGCATGATCGCTTGTCATTTGGTGACCCATCAATTGATTTGACCAATATCCCAATTTTTTTAACATAAACTCACTATATCAATAATCACCAATATTATAATTGTACAATAAATTTTATTTAATAATAATAACTGCTTAAAAGTCACACAATTGTCGAACTATTTAGTTGATCCTATATTTTAATGTAATCTAATAGATTTCAAATGCCAGGGAGTTTTGTTAGGACTTTCAAACACTGCGGGAGTGCTTGCTGGTGTACTTGGTACTGCTGCAACTGGATACATTCTCCAAAAGGGTAAGCCGTTGGGATTGATGGAGACTTGCTGTTTTACCCGGTCCTTGGATTTTCTTACTCCACTCACTTGATTGTGGACCCTTTTACTTACTGTTTTCTTTTTAGGTTCTTGGGATGATGTGTTTAAGGTTGCTGTGGCTCTGTACATCATCGGGACATTGGTGTGGAACTTGTTTGCTACAGGGGAGAGAATTCTGGAGTAGAACTATACAAGTGAGTGAAGACGAAACCTACAAGCAAAAGTTTCTATATAATATAGGCAACATCCAAGGAGATCGAAGTGTGATTAACAGATGCAGCAGTGTCGACATAAGGTGTATACTTGCTGAACAGTCTACAAGGATAAAAATCCTGGTAATGAGTTAAAATGTTCCTTTCTTTCCTTTCAGTAATCAAATAAAGAAAGTGCCCTCGTAGCATTTGCATGTCTTTGCACCCGTACAGCATTCAATATCAATGCTAGCCTTTTTAAGGCAACTCAGTGCGTACTCAAAAGCCTCACAAAAGCTGTTGCAAGTTCTACCTACATAAAAAAACTTAAAAAGGATCCATAGTGCATTTGAATGTCTAATAGAAATGGCATTGGATCAGACCATCAACAAACTAGATGAAATGAAATTGTACTTAGCTTTGGCCTAAGTTGATTTCTTTTCGTGACTTGAACCGTGGCTTGATCGAGTTTAGGCAATTTAAAACTCGATCAACTCATGACCAAAAAGTAGAGTTTGTGCTTGTGAAAATAATGGAATAATTAGGAATAAAGATTAAAAAAACAGGATTCAAAATAATTTGATGATGATGTTCTGTTTGAACTGCTTGGAGTCAGTTGGGTTCCAACATCTTAGTAAATTTGTCTTATATTCCTTGCCTTTTACCTTTTCAATAAAGAATCACACTCAGACTCCCCAGTAGCTCATATCTTTTGGCATCTACTGCATGGTACAACTTTTCCTATAAGTGGACTAGTGTCCTAGTACATAAGGGAAAGTGTCTACCTTACCCTGCTACAGAATCTTGTTCTTTTAACGTCAGAATAAACCGTCTATCTATCATTGAACTACAGAGTTGGTAGCCATCACATGATCCTCTGACTCAAATATCCTATTTCAACCCTGTTTCTGTCTTAAAAGGATTTACACATACAGCATCGTTTTTGGGGCAAGAAGAGGGATGAAATTGGATAATTGGTAAAGAGGATCTGAACCCATCCACATTACCTACCTTCTCAAGTTCACTTAAAACCCACATAGCCATTACCAAATTGGAGCACAAATCTTTTGTTCCAGTAAATCAGTTCTTGCCGGAACAGATGATCTGATCCGGCAAGTTGGATAGTGTAGAAAAAGAACATAGGCAAAAGGTAAAACACAAATATAGGCATTATTTATACTTCAATATGAGCATTATTTCTGCAGAAGCTGTTACAACCAATAGAAACAAATGAGACATAATATAGACAAACGAAGTTTAGAAGGGAAAAAAAAAAGAGAAGAATTTATGAAAACTTTTGAATAATTTCACCAAAAATTAAGAAAGCTTATAGTATTCTGCCTGTATATATTAAAAGTCAATAAGCTATGTCTTGAAAGCCCAAGTAGGGCCCAATTGGCCCACAACCACTCACCTTTGCCCTCTCCTCTTCCCGAGTATGTAGCATCTTCAAGTCTCACATGGATTCAGTCCCACATTCCTTAAATAACACTCACCAACATCCAAACAAGACCTTAATGTCAACCCCAACTACCCCTTCACTCTAACGCCGTTACTTCTTCCGTTAACTCCTTGCAAATCCTTCTTCAGTCTTGCCACCGTACCCTCCAAATCTCTGTTGTGCACGTTAACCCTCAGCCCGTATTTCATGAACAATGTTAGTGACATCTTCTGCTCCACCTTGTGTCCCTGAGCCACCGTGAGACGGTGGCGTAGTAATAGTGCCGAGGCCACCGACTTCATTTGTAGGTAGGCCAAGTCCTTACCTAAGCAAATCCTCGGGCCTGCATTGAATGCCACGAACTTGTAAGAGTCGTGTGTTATGAACTTCTTGCCGTCAGATGACAACCACCTCTCCGGTCTATAGTCCATGCAATCATCACCCCACGTAGATTTCATCCTCCCCGTTGAGTATATCGAATACGTCACCGACGACCCCGCCGGAACGAATGTTCCGTCGGGCAAGACGTCGTCGGAGACAACGTGCTTGGAGTCCTCAGGCACGGAAGGGTACAGCCTCAGGGTTTCTGATAATGCTGCTTTGAGATAGATCAAACGGTCGAGTTCTTCAAACACCAAAGGCTCGTCGAGCCATTCGGACAGGTCTTCACCGCGTGTCTCGATCAGGGTGGTGCATATTTCGTTTAAGATTTTGTCTTCCACCGAAGGGTTTTGGGTAAGCAACCAAAAGAACCAGCAGAGAGCGACGGAGGAGGTGTCACGTCCGGCGAGGATGAAGTTGAGTGCTACTTGTTGGAGGAAGGTGTCGGAGTAGGATTCTTTCTTCTTCATGAATCTGGAGAGCAAATCGTCATTTGGGTTTCCGTCTTTTTCAAGGTTTGAGAGCTCTAGTTTCCTTGCATTGATAACCTCCGTCAAGTAGTCGTCGAGCTGAATCAAGCTCCGGCTTAAACTGACCTCCATGCCCAACCTCAGCCACTTCCTGAACTTCCAAAAAACCTCAGGCAAAATGAATCTCTGAAGAGAGGCTTCGGTGGCTCTGTCAAATGCCGAAGCGAAGCTGTTCTCCGGCAGCCCGACGGCGCATGTCTGTGGGTCCTTACCAAAGGCCAAGCCGCATATGTTGTCGAAAGTGAGCCGAAGCAACACGTCCTGAAGATCAACCGGCTTCGCATTGGCCTGAGCCGATTCAAGAATTGGGCAAAACCTCAATTTAATGGCTCGGCTCACCCAACGAGCCATGGCTTGGCGAAGAGTCCTGGTGGTGAATTCAAGTGCGGCGGTCTTACGTTGGAACAGCCACGTGTCGCCATCGGAGTTGAAGATGCCTTGGCCGAGTAGATCATGAAACACTCCTTGCCATGTGGGGCCCTTGGGGTAATTATCGAATCGGGTCTTCAAGATGTGCTCTAGATTTCTCGGGTCGCACGTGACCGTCACGAGTCCTTGTTTCCTGGCCAGAAACGGAATCGCACAGATGCACGTTTGGTACGTGCCGCCGCAGGCGCGTAGATTATCACAGATCCAGTCGTGCATGCGATCGCAGTTCACGATCAATCCAGGCAGACTGCCCAATAAAGGCCAGGCACGTGGACCTTTCAACGACCGTGAGATGAAAATAAACCATAGTAGATACACCGTAACCGCCGATAGAAGCAGCAAGGCCGTCGATATATGCATAGTTGCAATGCAGAAGAAGAAAAGACACTTTATGTGTTGATGGGTACTCTGTGACTTACCTCAAAAATGGAGCTTGAAATGCAAAAAGACTTCAATCTAAGCGAAACCCAGATTGCCCTCTTCTCCAAAGATCATTTCTTTGGGTTTTAATAGCTAAAACAGAGCATTCTTCATGGGAGCAACAATGGTGGAAAGGAGGAGTGAAGTGTATGTGAAATGTGAAGAGAGGAAGTGGTTAGTACAAAAATGGAGAGAGGGGATTTATAGGTGAAATGTAATGGAAGCAATTATTATGGCCAGACTGTTATGTTGAAATAGGACCATCTCTGCCCCTGCTTCTTTCTCTTTCTCTAAGAATGAGATGTAGCACTATAAATGCACTGAGAGGTCGTTGAGACTTTGAAGGCTAGACCTTTGCTGTTTTTTGTTTTCCCCTGCAAAAACCATCATTAGAAAAAACCATTTTCAGATTACAGAATGGATCAAGAGTTAATACTTTCTATCTCTTATCTCTCTTTCTACTTCCCTGCATGTGTGTGCACCTAAATTTGTAGGCAAAGGGAGGCTCTTAAATTCAAGCATTGAATGAAGAGAACTTAATGAGATTAGTTGAGGAGCTAAGACAGCAGAAAGATATAACAAAACAGAGCATAAAAAGAAGAAAACATGGGGTCACAAAGACTAAAACAGAGAGTCTGTTCTCAAGTATTTAAGGATCATTTGGCTTATTGTTTTATTAATATGCATCAGAAACTTAGTTATAAGACAATGAATCTTTTCTTATTTTTTGCATCATTAAATGAAAATTGGTCTTTTGGGCAATCTGGTTAAGGTTCGGTGAGCAACCCTACAACATTTCGATATGGGGATTCATTATTTTTCACTGCTCTTACTCGCCTTTTATCTTTTTCCCACCCAGAAAATTAGAAAATGCACATAAAATAGATATGAGCAGAAATTCCAGTGGTTCTATCACACAACCTTCATCATTGATGATTCATATGATAAAAAAATGTGTGCCTGCTCAGTGACTCTGGTGTAGACCCAAAGTCAAATCTACCTTACAAGTTCCTCACCTGAACCCTAAAAACAGGTGGCCTTACCAGTCTGCAACTCTGCATGTCAACTCCAAATTTTGATCTCTGAATATTCCTCTCTTTAATCATTCATGTTTTACCATTTCTTCTTGAGATAGAATATACATCATGGTAATCTTTTGTCCACTTTCACTTTCACAATGTAATGTATGGAAATGGAAATCAAAAGCATAGTGGCCTAAGTCATCATAAATAAACATACATTAAAGAGCTGTTTACCTATCTTTCTATTTTTGATGAACCTTTCATGTAGCTGAATTACTTGAGATAGAGCACATAAACAGAGGATTCTAAAGGGGGGGCAAATATACCTATCAAAATGGTACAATAGTACCCTATATCTGAATTGAGTTAAATTTATGACAGTTTTAGTATATGAATCATAAATTTAACCTATATCATATCACAATTGAATATTAATTTAATAATGTTAGAGTGTAACGACTACTAGTTTAGTATCGTTCGAGTGTAACGTAATACTAAAAATTACGCAAAAATTAAAATTTTTTGTGTAATGTTAATGTATAAATCACACCTTTAGTTTATGTAAAAAAGTTTAAGCAATGCTTGCCATTAGAATATATTATTGAGTATTTGAATTGAATATTATAATTAAACTATGTAATATACAAATTATCATATGTATCTAAAGGTATACTCATTATTAAAAAAAAACAACTAAAAAATTCAAATTCTATTAATTTTGCTGACAGTTGGAGACACTCAAAGAGTAAACTAGTTGATGATTTTATAATTGCATCATAATATGTTGGTTGGGAAGTTAATATCAAACTCAAACATATGTCTAAAGCAGCTTGAATATTATTTTCTTGCCCTTTGCATCAAGCAATTGATGGTTGGATACCACCTTCATAGCCCACAGGTTCTGAGGCAGACATGGAAGCCTTTTGGAGGTTTGACTTTGTGTGTTTATGATCGAATAGATTAAGAACTCCTAGAGATTGGTACATTCGAAGTAGTCTCTTTCCTTGCCAACTAAATAAATATGAATCAGCGATCATAGACGTTAGACGTACGTAGAATTCTCAACCATAAACTATAGAACTCCTAGAGATTGGTACACTCGAAGTTGACTCTTTCCTTGCCAACCAAATAAATATGAATCAACGATGTTGGACCTTAGACGTATAAGTCTCAACCATAAACTACAACTTTCATTTCCACAATAAGTTTGCTATATCATAAAAATCAGGAGTTCTGTGGCATTCCCAAGAGATTCTGTTCCTATATTAAGCATTAACTAAAGAGTTATGACTGGTTTCCATAGTCGTGTTTTCCAAAGAGTTAGCACCATCAAACCAACGTACCATGAGCATCTTACTGGTCACGGGTTTGAAAAACAGGTAATTTAGGTGGACAGCTTAATTGGATATGACCTGTAGTGGCTAATTTAGGTGGACGTTGGCTATGATTTAAACCACCATGACTCCTGCAAAAGTAACTTGTCTTTTTTATTTAACGATAATTAATGAAATAGAATATAATAGAATGAAATAGAATATAATGACTTATAATATAATGAAATATAATACAGTAAAAAGCTGTTTAGAAGGAATGGAAAGGTTTATAATATAATATAATGAGATGTTTGAAAGATGAATTAAATGGAATGTAATGTAAAATAAATGATTATTATAGCTTATATAATATTCTCATAGAACTTAGAACTGAAAATACACAAACACTTGAATGCTATAGTTTTAAAATAGCAAAAACCAGTGACTTATTGACAAACAATTAAAGTTAGGTTGTGTTTTGAAAAATAAAATTTTAATATATTTTCTACTTTTTATTAATAAAAAATTTATTATTTTATTACAAATTATATACAATTTATTATTAATTA